>PVJH01011014.1:0-70876 GCA_004026705.1 Nesogale talazaci | reverse complement strand
GAGACAGACCAGTCGGGGGGCAGCCAGGCAGTGATGATGCATACAAGTTTCCTCTGATTCCTGAAGCCTTCCTCCCTGTCCCCCAACCATCATGGTCCCAACTCTACCTTGCAAATCCAGATGGACTGGAGAAGTCACACTGGCATAGAGGGGAGCTGGAGATATGGGGAAACCAGGATGGATGGGCCCCTTCGGGCCAGTGGTTAGAGTGCAGATACTGGAAGGGTGGAGGGAAGGGGGGGTAGAGAGACGGAACCAACAGCAAGGATATATACACAAGCTCTTATTTGAAGGATGAACATCAAAGGAGTGGGTTGGGGGAGAGGTTGGGCAGTGTATGATATGACAAAACAATAACAATGTATAAACTATTGAGGGTTGGAGGGGAGGAGAGACCAGGGGAAGAGGGGAAGGAATGGATAAGCCGATACTAGGGGCTAAAGGGGAAAAGGTGGACGATTGGAGAACAATAATAGAAGTGGACATGTGAGGGTGATTGACGAGTATGCTTATTTATATATTGTGAAAAACGATGTATGAGCCCCTAATAAAATGATTGAAAAAAAACACTAATTATCATCAACAACAACGAAAAAAATAAGAAATACATGTTTTACAAATTTAAAAAAAGGTAGGAAATTTAGAATGGTCTCATTTACAATCATTTAGCACACTAACAAAACGTATAACCCATAACAAGCTTTTATAGCCATGCATATACCTTGAACATATTCTTTCCAATGATTTTATTGGGGGCTTTTATAGCTTTTATAACATTCAATATATCATTTGAATTAAGCATATTTGGGGGCGGGTATCACTGCCCTCTGGTGGTAGGAGTAGGAGGCCCAGCCTTTGCTCCTGTGGAGGCGCTCCTGGAATTGAACCTCCGTCCCAGTGGGCCACAGTCCCGTGCACAAACACTATGCCACCGGGGCTCAGCCCTAAACATATTTTAAGTGATGAAAATAAACATGTTCATTAACATGTCCCAAAGCTGTAGCTAGCCTATGAAATATCAAAATAAGAAGCAAATTTAGATCAAAATAAAGCTCTGTTGAATCATCAATATTTAAGCATCCTATTTTACACAGAAATTGTCTGGGTAGTCAATGATTAACCATTCGTTAAATCAATTTAATCTGTTTCCAATATTTCAAAATAGTTTTGTGGAAATTAGATTTAAGCTGATATATTTCAGAATGCAATCACTACTTGTGTAAAGCTTTTCAGAATAATGTTCTAATTTATTTTAACACAAATTTGCATTTTATCATCTTAGCAGGTGATATTAAGGACAACATATTTGATCAGTAAATCTGTACATATCTTAAGGAGAGAAAGCATCAAATGAATGCTTACCTTGTGCTTGACATTGATAAATCAGAAAAATATATAGCTGTGGTTTTTAAATTTAAACAGAATTATTTAACTAGACTAAGCTATCATTTATCTTAATTAGATTAATTTGGGTCCTTACGTGTGTGAATTAGCCATCTGTAAGAAAATATGTTGTTTATATCTCGCAGATTAAAAATATTAGAAGTACAGTATTTTTATTTTCTGAAAATTTGGGAATATTTGATTTATTTAGATAAATAAATGTTTAACACTTAATTCTCTAAATAAAAAATTAGAATGGAACTCCTTTATATGGAGATGTCTCATAATTTACTTTATGAATATCCAACAATGAAAAGAAAGGACCCTAATGGCACAGGGGAGTAAGCATTGTCCCGCTTAGCATTGCACTGAAGAATATGCCATCCTGCAAGCCCGCAGCTGCTCGGGGGAAGCAAAGGGTGAGGCTGGCAGGTGTTTTGTGCTCCACTGAGTCGCTAGGCTTCAAAACTGACACAATGACAGTGGACTCCAGATCAGAAAATATTTAGTATTCATACGCTAAGTACATAAAGACCTGTTTGAATGGCGTATACAAAGATACAGAGAGTGCTTCCACATTCAGAGCTACAGTTTGGGTTACAGGTCCAGACTAAACATAGAAATCAGAAACTCATGATCCAGGTATCAAGTAGTTGTTTTCCCTTCCAGTAGGCACTGAGTTCTTAATGGTTTGAACTCAAAATGTTTAACTAGATAATGCGAACAGTAACAAAAGTCAAAGAATCAGATTATCTGGTATTCACACAAAGCAACATAATCCACTAACCTGTTGCAGACACAATGAAATGGTCAGATCATAAAACCATAAAAGCCAGTCACTGCTGCCAACAATGTTGTTGTTGATGACTGCTCTCTTGTCAGTTCTGACTATGCTTCATAGAACGAAGTACTGCCCAGTCACAGGCCATCCTCACCTGTTCTTATGTTTGAGCAGCCACTGCATAAATACATCTTGTCAAAAACCTTCCTTTGTTTCCCTGGTCCTCTACTTTGCCAAACATGATAGCCTTCTCAAGGAACAGATCTCCCCGTCAAGATGATCAAAGGACATAAGATCAAGTCTCACCATCATTGCCTCTAAAAAGCGCTCTGGCTGTACTACTTCCATGCCAGATTTGTTTGTTCCTTTGGAAGTACATGGTATTTTCAAGACTTTTCCCCCAGCACCATAATTCAAATGCATTGATTCTTCTAAGATCTTCCTTGTTCAATGTCCAACTTTGTTTTTTTTCTTTTTAAAATAATTTTATTTGAACTTGTACAACTCTTATCACAACCCATACATACATTGTATCAAGCACATTTGTACATTTTTTGCCGCTATCATTCTTAAAACATTTGCTTTCCACTTGAGCCCTTGGTATCGGTTCCTCATTTTACCCCCTTCCTCTCCACCCAACCTCTACAAACTCTTGATAATTTATAAATTATTATTATTTCTCATGTCTTACACCACCTAACGTCTCCCTTCATCCACTTTTCTGTTGTCCATTCCCCAGGGAGTGGGTTATACATAGGTCCTTATAATCGGTTTCCCCTTTCTACTGCACTTTCCCCCCACCCTCCCGGTATCACCACTCTTACCACTGGTCCTAAGGTATTCATCTGTTATGGATTCCTTGAATTTCCAATTCCTATCTGTACCAACTTTCACAGGCATAGGGGGCAATCAGAAATACCATTCTTAATGTCCAAGGGGTATTGAGTTTATGTCAATCATGGTAGAATAATTTGGAAAAGAATATTCATATTGATTGTGCAGCATGAACAGTATAAACAGTGGCACTAAGTTATACCACTAGAAATTCAATAATTAGAGAATATTTTGTTGTATATATTTTTGCCACAACTAGGGGGAAATTACATGAATAACAATGAGTATAAGGAAGAAGAAAATGTTCTAGTATTGAATATGGCAATTGTACAAGTCTTCTTCGTGGGGATGGTTTATCAAATTGTATGACATGCAGGTGAAGTGCCAATATAAGTGTTTTCTAAGTAAAAAAAGAAAATACCATTCTGGGTTACATACACCCTGGTCTTCTAAGTAATATCCTTGCTTTTCAATACTCATCAAACATACTTAATGCAACACACCTCTTGATGTCTTGACTACAACTTCCATGAGCATTGATTGCAGATTCAAGCAAGACAAAATCCTTGATAGCTTCAACTTTTCACCATTTATCATGTTACCCACTGGTTCAGTTGTTAAGATCGGTGTCTTCTTTACATTGAATTATAATCCTGCAATCTTTGGTCTTCATCAGTAAGTACTTCAAATCCTCCTCACTTTCATGAAGAAAGACTGTATCATTTTTAGACCTAGGTTATCAATAAGCCTCCCCCCGATCCTGATACCACATTCATCTCACATGATTCACTTTCTCTGATAATTTGCTCACCACACAGATTGAATAGATATGGTGAGAGGATACAACCTTGATGCACACCATTCCTGATTTTAAACCATACAGTACTCTCTTGTTATATTCACACAACTGCCTCTGGATCATGCACAAGTTTCTCAGGGGGCACTATGAAGTGTTCTGGAATTTCCCTTATTCTTAAGGATTTCTATAGTTCTAGGAGTCAAAAGAATGGTGCAGTCCCTGGGTAGTCCAAATTATAAATACACTAAGCTACTAGGAGAAATGTCAGACTTTGTAGCCTAACTAGAAACACCTCAAAAAAGAGAGGAAGACTAATGTTCTACTTTGAAGAACTACCCATTGAAAATGCTACAGAATGTAGTTCTACTTTGACATGCCTTGGGCCACCATTAGTTGCAAGTCACTTTGTGACTACTGGTTTGGGAGTTTATGCCACTTGTTAGGTGTGCTTTTCTGGGTTACACAATTTTACTGGCTCTATTAGCTAATCTACAGAGCATCTTAATAGATGATTTCCTAACTGTTAAAAGATAATTATTTAAAAACAAAAAATTCTGACTTTTACAAAAATATAAAAAGTCAATGTAAACATTGTAAACAATGTAAACATTGACATTAATTAATGAGAGAACTAATAAGATGTTAACAAATAATTCAAAGGACAATCTAAGGAGAGAAAATGTAAAGCATACTGAAAATAACTTACAAATAGGTGCAAACCTGAAATTTTAGTCATTGTCCATAGGGCAATAATTAATTATAGCCCACTGATGATTTGCAGTTATATGGATAAGAATCATACTGTCATTTTTCTACTACATGCAGAATCATAAATGTACTCAAAGATGATGAAAGTTGACATAACACTGACTATTAGACAACATGTCCAGTCATCTTTTCAGCTATTTCAGTCTTTCAGAATTTTTCCCTATAAAATATAATATGTGGCTGAGCCCCGGTGGCATAATATTGTGTGTGGGACTGCAGCCCACAGTGTTGGTGGTTCATATCCAGCAGCAGCTCTCCAGGAGCAAGGCTGGCCCTCCTACTCCCACCAGGAGGCAGTGATGCCCACAATAATAGATATAGAGATATAGATAGATATATTGTGATTCCCTCACCTGGTATAACATATCTTGCTTCTGATCCTCCTCCCCCCCCCACCTCCCACCAAACTTCCCTGGGCACAGGGGTGCTGTAAAGATTTTTGTAGAATAATAATATATGCGCAATAACTAATACCATTACTTCCACTGTTGAATTTCTCCTTGTAGCAAGCAACAAATGCAACATCAATCCAATTTGTCTCTGCCTTTGCAGAGCTATTTCTCCTTGGTATCTTCATTATGTTTGTGTCTCTTTATATCTCTTTTCTCCTATGTGGCCCTCATGTTGGATTTGGATTATCAACTCCAGTTTGGCTGCATGTCATTAAATAGCATTTTCAAAGACTCCATTTACAAAGATGGTCACATTTACAGGAACTGGAGGTGAGGACATTAAACATAGCATTAGGGAGACACAATTCAATTCATAAGTTACCAAGCCATGGTGTTCCATCTGAGGTAAATATTTTCATTTGTTTTAGTTTTTTTACTTTAAATTCTTGGGAACTTCCTATTATCTTGGGCTTGTTTTTGCACCCCATACATGTATACCCACTCCTCACTATTGGCTTGAGCAGGTTCCAAAGTCCTGGTCCATTATGTGGAAATCAGCATTGTCTGAGACTGATGGATAACCACACCAGATTACACAATGACCACGTCAACGTATAACTGCCAAAATAAGCTATTACATAGCAACCAAATGATACCATTATGTGATTGCCAAATGACTGAGAATCATAATCCAAACTACTTGACACAGTCTTAGCCATAACAACCAACATGACTTTCACCTCTCATCTCTGCATTTATTATTGCCAGACACACATCATTCGTGGATAAAATAGGTGCAGTGTCGATTTTTACTGTGGTCATAAATGTGAACTTTTTGAAAACAAGATAGTGGGTAAGGAATAGGTATAAGAATAACTGACAAGATGTTAGGGAAAAAAAGCTGTTTGAACTCAGTCAGACACTCGTGCTAATAAATGACAGAGACTGGTGCCGGGTCATTGACAAAAGCCTGTTAATTATTGTTGTCTAGTTATTACTTTGAGATTTTGCTTTTTTTGGACTCTGATTTATGAACTGCATTTCATAATCTCAAAGTGGTTCATGAATTGCCCTGGCCCAACATAATGAATAATAATAGGCCCATTTACACAGCATTTGGTATGTAGCTAATTACCTAGAGATCACGGCCTTGGTTTGCACTGAAAATTAGAATTCCACATGAGGTGTGTAAAACAGAGGGAAAAAAAGAAAGCTAGAGTCAAGAAAAAAATTAAGTATAGTAATGAAGATACAATTTATTCAGTGTATATATTTAAATAGCATCTTCAAAAAGTACCTAATGGAGTTCTCAAGTATTTGACAGGTTAAGTAAACCTGAGTTTTTCAAATAGAGTGATGATGAAGGTAATCCTGAGGGCCCATTATAAAGGGTAGAATGTCAGCAACTTACATGTTTAACTATCAGATTAAACAAAAGATAAAATCGAATTATTACAGTTAATACAATTTTAATTTTCTTAAGCAGTTAACTTAGGAGAAGAGAAAGTAATACAGAGATTATTGTGATAAGGTTAAGGATCAATTTTATTGCCTAAATATTTTTGTGTCTTTTCCTTATCTTTCTATTAGGGTCATGAATTATTTTTACAATAACAGCACACATTTATTTATTTAGTATACATGACTCAAGATAATCATAATAGCTACAATTCTTGGAATAGAGCACATATGGATTGAGCTACCAACCACATGGTCACTAATCCAAAACCACCAGCTGCTCCTCAGGAGGAAAATACAACTTTTTAAAAAATCATTTTATTGGGAGTTCATACAACCCTTATCACAATCCACCCATTCATGCATTGTGCCAAGCATATTTTATATTTGTTGCCATCCTCACTCTCAAAACATTTGATTTCTACTTGATATCAACTCTTCAATTTCCCCCCCTCCTCACTCCCCCTCCTTCACAAACCCTTTATAAATTATTATTTTGTCATGTCTTACACTGTCCAACATCTTGCTTCACCCACTTTTCTATTGTCCGTCCCCCAGGGAGGGCGTTATTTGTAGATCCAGGTAATCAGTTCCCCCTTTGTACCCCACCTTCCCGGTATCACCACTCTCACCACTGATTTGAAAGAGTTTTCTGTCCTGGACTCCCTGTATTTCCAGTTCCTAACTCTATCAGTGTACCTCTTCTGCTCTAGCCAAAATTGTAAGGTAGAATGGGGGTCATGATAGTGGGGTTGGGGTGAGGCGAGAGGAAGCGTTAAAGAACTAGAGGAAAGATTCCAGCTCACAGGAGCAAAGGCTGAGCCTCCTACTCCCACCACCAGGGCATGATGCCAAAAAAAAAAAAAAAGAACTAGAGGAAAGTTGTGTGTTTCATCATTGCTATACTTCACCTTGACTGGCTCATCTTCTCCCCACAACTCTTCTGTAAGGGGATGTTCAGTTGCCTCCAGATGAGCCTTGGGTCTCCACTCTGCACTCACCTTCATTCACAATGATATGATTTTTAGTTCTTTGATGCCTGATACCTGATTTCATTGACACCTCATGATCACACAAGTTGGTGTGCTTCTTCCATGTGGACTTTGATGCTTCTCAGTTAGATGACCATTTGTTTATCCTTAAACCTTTAAGCCCCAAGATGTATATCTTTTGATAGCTGGCCACCATCATATTTCTTTACCACATTTGCTTATGCACCCATTTTGTCATCAGCAATTGTGTCAGGAAGGTTAGCCTCAGGGAATGGATATACCTTTTTAATAATGCAAACAGCTAGAGTTTCAGAAACCCACAGAGGCCTTTTACCCTGTCCTATAGGATGGATCATTGTGAGTCAGAACTGGATCAGTGGCAGTGAGTTAGAATGAGCTGAAATGGAGTAATATTGGCGATTTTGAATCAGTCACTCAAATGATTTGCTGTACCAGAAATGAAAAATTCAAGAAGAAGGAAGCCACTTCATCTTCACAAAGAACATTTCAAAATCTGGAAGTATTGTCAATGATAGGAAAATATCTGTCTGCACACAAGAAAATCCAGTCAGTACAATTATTGAAATGTGTGCATCAAGTACCAAGGCTAATGATAAAGTGATTGAAATTTGATAACAAGGCCTTCAGTCTAAAATTAACCAAAAATGCAATCAAGATGAATTGATACTTATTAGTGATAGAAGTACAAAAGTTGAAAACAGAGAGACACTTGCTCTTAGTCATAAAGTAGTTGTTAGATACCATCAAGTCCGTTCTGACTCAGAGCAACCCTAGGTGCAACATAGAAAACCACTACTCAGTCACAACAGATCCTATGTTCAAGCCCTTTTCTATAACCATTGCTTTGATTCATCTCACAGAAGGCCAGCCTCTCTGCTGCTTCCTTATCCTTTGCCAGTCAGGATATCCAGTTCCAGTATTGATCTCTTCTGACAACATCCCCAAAGTACATGAGCCCTTCTAGCCTCTGAGGAGCATCTGGCTGTACTTCTTATAAGACAGATTTGCTTGTTCTTTTGGCAGACCATGATACTTAAAGATTCTACATTAGCATAATTCAAACCCATCAATTCTTCTTCCGTCTTCCTTATCCATTGTCCACCTTTCACATACACACGAGGCAATTGAAACAGCATGACTTCGGTCAGGTGCACCTTAGTTTTCAAGGTAACAAGAGAATGTGGCATCAATAATTGACAACAGCAACAATTGCAAAAACCACAGTCCTACCAGGAAAATAAAAGAACATTGAAAGTGCTTAGTTCAGTACCCATCAAACAGAACTCCAAAATTGCTAGCTGAGGTCACGCTGCCCCTGAATATGGAGGTGAGAGTAACTTTCCCTATGACTTGTGGGGGACTTTAATATCACTCCCACGATTGCTCAGATTTTCCAAAGGGCTTGTGTCATTTTGGTCTTCTCTAGCTTTACCAATCAGCTTTGCTGGATTGATTCAATTTTTAGAATTGGATGCTATCAAGATGTGGAATTCAGCTTATTGGCATCCCTTATGAGTAAAATAAAACATATGCACAAGATTTGTATGTATCTATATGTGTGTGTATTTACACCAGGTTTGACTAAGAGAAAAAGGTACTAGCAGTGCAAAAATTTGAAATGAAATAATGCATAAGATTATTTATAATATTTTTGCTGTTCCATTTTACTCCCCCATACCTGAACTCTTATTACTTTCTTACATAACAGAAGAGTCTTTTCTGTTTTCTTGTTACAGAATTTTCCCTTCAAAAACCCAGATATTTTCTTAAACATGGTCACAATCATAAGGATAATGTGAGGTGACTTAAAAAAATAGACAAATTAAACTAAAAGATAAAATTTTAACATTTTTCTCAAAATAAGATCCTTCAAGGTCAAGATACTTTTATGAGCAATGATTTCAGACATTTAGTCCATCTCTAAAGAAATTAAGGTCATAAGAATTTATCCATATCAATGTAAGTCTTTTTTCCATTCTTAACTGAAGAAAAACAGGTTTCCTTTAAATAATTTTTAAGATTTAGATAACCAAAAGGGTTCAGAAACTATCACATTAGGTGTTCTACTGAATACTTATTTGATGAGAGGAATGAACAGCAGCAATGCCCTGGTTACACTCTCTGGTGAAGCTTTTCAAGGTGTTATGCTCCTCAAACTTTGGCTATTTCTTACAACTCTAACAAAATAAGCATGCATGATCATTCTCTGATTCTCCAGAAAGTCAGCACACAAAAATGTCTTAATCCTTACCATGTCCTGTGCTCTCAATCAGTCCATTTTTACCTGGACTGAACGACTTTCACCTCAGGGTGGCCAATGCTTCCATTGTGCTTTGTCTTCAGTGATATACCAGTAAAGCCAACTTTCATGGCCTGTTCCAATAATTGCCAGAGAGGCCTCACAGTCTTGATTCTATTTTTATTGTACATTTCCTTTGCATGCTCTTCTCTTGTCTGCAGCTGATCTGAACTCAACAGTTTTGAAAGTGGAAAGTGTGGTGGACTTTCATTTTTCAGTTAAAATTGTGTAAGGTGGACCAATGGAGATATCTGTGGTGTTGGCTGTTGTTTCTGTTGTTAATTGTTGCTCCTCTTAGATTAGAGCACAGACAAGATTCTTTCCTTGCATATTATGTGGACTGGCTGCCAGTGCAGGCTTCATCTGTCTTGTCTCTTGTTTAAACAAGTTATCCATTAGTACCCTGCTGGTGGCTTTGACATATTGTCCCCATGAACTTTTTGTAAAGCACCAGTGATTTTACCATTCTTCCATCCAAGCTTCACTGTAAATGTGATGTTTGTTCTTGCTCCAATTTAGTGAATTCCTGTCCCTCTGATTAGAGCTCTTTTCAGACTGATGGCTTATCTTTCTTAGCACCTCAAATTAAACCCTGCGCAGATATGCTGTAAGAAGTTAATATGAAGTTATTCCTGTGCAAAAAAACAAATTGTGTGATATGTATAGAGTTTTCCATGGTACCTATTTCCATGAACTTTTGTAAGATCCCTCATAAGTATTTTAGGAACCAATAACTAAGTATTAGCTAATGATATTCATGATTTCTGTGTTGCACTCCACCATCCATCTTCTCTCATCACTTTCATGGGGTGGCATACCTAATGTGGACTAAAGGTGAAGTCTAGAGGTCAAACATGCCAAAGGTCCATTTCTCAAGCAAACTTCACTAGATGATCTTGATAGGACCCTTGTTAATGTCTCCTCATCAGTATTCCCATCATTCTTAGGGGTGTGAGTCTAGGCCACACCCCTTCCAAGCATTTATGGTACAATTGTTAAGTGCTGGATTGCTGACCAAAAGTTCGGTGCCTCTCAGCAGATCGATGGGACAATCTGCTTTCCCAAAGATGGATAGCCTTGCAAGCCTTCGGAGGCAGTTCTATCCTGCCTTGTGAGGTCGTTACGAGTTGAAGTCAACTCTGTGGCAGTGACTCTCCTTTCACATGTTCTCTTCATATTGGAAGAGATCATATAACTGCAATACAGTTATGTATACTTAGGTGATCTCATTCCTTTTTAAATGTTGCCACTCCTAGCTATCAAATGGAAAGTTGCAACACGGTCTCAACTACATACCCCTAATTTGGCCCTATATTTAAATTCATATTCTTATTTTAAGCACCAAATGTGTAGATGGGCAATCGTGTGCATACATGTGTGTGCATATCTCTGGGCACACGTTGTGTATGCACAGCTAAATTCCACATGGTGTCTGAATCGGGACAATCTCAAATGTTGACAATGAGAATTGTGCTGTGCTCTGACAGCAAGGACACATGATTTGTGATATCAGTGCCCCGTAAGGGCAACAATTATACAGCATAAATCCTATTACATTAATGCTACAATACCATGATTTCTATCCATTGCAAAGTATCGTGGGATCAAATTTTCTATCTAACAGCCTATGATTGTATTCTGGTCTAACCTTCAAAAAAACCCAGATTTTAGATTATAATGCAAGTCATTCTAGATGACTTTGAAAGAAGCCATGTGAATATTATGCTGCCATGAATCTGTTCCCCAGGGGAGTTTGTTTGCAAAAGAGCCATCAGCTCATGTTTATTCTTGTACCTGCATCCGGCCCATGGTAATCGTTTTACACACTGGGAAGCTTCCCTGAGCGTGGAGAGTCTAAAGCAAATGGTGTAAGACAATTTAATCTTGAAACTCTCAACCCTACCAGGATTGTGACTTTTTGAACCTGGAATGTCCGAGATGTAGACTATTCCCCCCTGTGTAAATACATTTCCATGGGGAGGTGTCAACTAATTATACAGGTGACTAGCCAATGCTGAGAATTACCTTTGGCCAGGAGAATAAGTGGCGGCACAAGGAGCTTTCTTATAGATGTCCGTTGTGGCTTCTCAATAAGAAGAGAGGAGGGATGCGCAGAATAGCACACAGGGACATCTCTCTTTTGGGTAATGATCCAGAGAATTCTTGCTGAGCAAAATTTCCTGGGAAAGAGCTCTGGGCATTCAGCTCACTAAGCCACGATCATTAGGAAGTGGAGAAATGCCAAACTCAAATTAGAAAAGGGCCAGTTACCCCCCTGCATACATTGCTGTCGTGTCCAGAAAGGTTCCTGAGTGCCCACAGTGATTGGGGTATTATCTGGGTCTCAACAATGATCCATCAACCTCAGGTCAGATACCACTCTGTCCCCCAACTAACTGGCCATACCCATACATGTGGCCTTTCTCCAAGCCTTCCTAAATAATTTAGGAGAATTGGTATCTTAAGTCAATTAAATTCTCTTGAGACTTTGTTTTAGCAACACATAACGCAAGTAGGAAGCTGCTTCACTAGTGTCAGCCCTCTCTGGAGAAAGCCAATCGACTCCCACAGCTGAAGTACCTGGAGCTGCCCTGGTTTCTGCCCTACTTCAGTTGTGATGACTCAGCTCTCTCTAAGTCCTATATGCCATTTCAGACAAGAAGAGTGAACTATTCTAGGCAATCACAATTGAGGGAGGGAGAAATGTTGGGTCATCATTTGAAACTTTGATCTATCAGCTGCCTAGGTGACATTAATCAGTTTATTTTATTTTGCTTGGGGCCCTGGTGGTGAAGTAGTTACTGGTTTGGGCTGCAATTTGCAATGTCCATAGTTCAAAACCACCAGCCGCTCCTCAGGAGAAAATGGAGCTATCTACTAAGGACAGTTCTACCCTATCCTATAAAGTTGCTGTGGGTGGTTATTCTGTTTGATTGTTTCTATTGTTTGCTTAAATACATAATAACCGGTATTATGTGTCAGTGCATTCATTTATGCTTCTCAAAATGGAGGGGTAGGTGAGTACAGAATGTCAGAAAATCACATCCTGTGAATCAGTAATGCCGGAACTGTGTTAAGAGTCCCATGCTTATGTCACTTGTAGGTGATGTGGCTTAACTCACAGAGATGATGGTGTTTGAAAGTGAAAGAGATGAAAAGACATGTGCTGGCCAGTGGAGTCAGGGTCTTCTGAAGTATCCTTAGAGCACTTAATGCTATCTCACAATTTTTAACATTCTAATTTCACTCTGAATGTCTTAACTATTTAGAACAATAATAAGAAGCATTATACTGCAATGAGTTCCATGGTACATGTTAATGCACTCGATAATCATAATAACTTGCGTTGCCAGGCAAACATAATGCACAGCAAACAGAAGCTAATTTTTGCCTATTCTCAAGCACCTACTGGAGCCTGGCCACCTTTAAAGGTACTGGAACCATTTGTAGAGGTGTCATTGGGACCACATGGCAGAAGGATTCCCCCTCCCCACCTTAGTAGGGTTCCTGGCTAATTATATAAGATTATATATATTAGGACTCCTATGTATTAGGAGTCCTGGTGTCATAATGTTTACACCTTAGACAGATAACCAGCAGGTCAGCAGTTCTGAAACCACCAGCCACTCAGCCGGAGAACAGTGAGACTTTCTAGTTCCCCAAAAAGTTACAGCCTTGGAAACCCCCGGGGGCAGGGTCCCCTGTGTTATGAGTCAACATTGACTCCATGCCAGCAAGTTCTGTGTTTGCTCCAATAGTATAAATATTGAATGCCACACACTCACACATCCAAATGGATGCAAAGAAAATTTAAGACAGTTAAGATTTAAGAAAATACATCATTTTTATCATGATGACTGCTTTCAAATTTGTGTGCTTGTTAAAATAGACATCCAGATTTTACTTTACAAAGTCACGTCATGTTAGCCAAACATGACTTTTATTTATATCATGTGCTTTCTCTATATATTTCCTGTTCATTTTAGTCATTAAATTTATTCATTAGGATTTTATTCATTAAATATTTCCATAATCTGGGGTTGAGGGGCCTGGTTTGGATACAGGAAAACTGCAATGCTAGCAGGATTTCTCAACTTTAGCACTCCTGATAGACTGAATCGGATATTCCCTTATTATTGGGTGCTGTCCTTAGACCCCTATTATTGGAGGCATTGTAGAATGTTTAGCAGCGTCTCTATCCTTCGCCTACTTAATGCTAGTAACAAGCTCTAGTCGCAGCTTGACATGATCAGATATGTGCCCTGGAGCTTTAGCACTCCTGTCTCGGGGGCACCAGCTTAACTGATAATTACACGATCATACTTCTGACCACCTCCAGTAATCCCCCCAAATGTAGACCATTTCACAATTTTATAAATTTGTGAGTAGCAGGTAAATAAAGGATATATTAGGAAGGTCAATTTTTAAAAACAAAGTTTAACAATGTAGTGTTCTATTTTATTTAGGATGTTTGAAACATCATGTTGGCCATAAAAATAATAAAGGGAACGTGTGGTTTCAGATGACAAAATGTATTTATAGTGTATTCTCCAATGAGTCGTGCACTAATAAGGATGGTATGATCTCATATTTTTTTAAAAGTACATGTACATGTGTTTACAGTGAGAGAGAGAGAGAGAGAAGATTTGGAAGGATGCTCACCAAGATATTAACCATGATTGCCTTGATAATGGGAATATTCAGTTGGAGTTCATTTACTTTTTTCTCTTATTAGTTTTGCAATGAGCAAATATGCTAACAAGAACCATAAATATGCTTAGGAAATAATGTGCCATTCACGAAGCTGCTACACATAAGGTAGACAGTTTGAGGTCATATTTCTCCAGGAAAGAATGCTGCGGTTGTCTGTGCCTGCAAAGATTTCGTGTCGGAGGAGGGTCTCTATGACTCAGAACTGGCTCAATGGTAGTGGATTCGATTGGATTTTTGTATCTGAGTGAAGAATAAAATTACTAAATACACACCAATTCAAGATAAATCCTGACGCTATTAGATATTGCTACAGACAGGGTGATCTATGTAATTCTTTCATTTCACAAAAATGAAAAGTTGGGTCTAGAAAGAATAAGTAGCATAGTTTTGTATGGTCCCAAAGCTCACTTAAGGCAGACCCTACAGAAGAAACCAGGTCTCTGCCAGTATATCACACAGATGTGAGTTCCGGTTCATTGGTAGGCCAGATTGTTGCATGAAAGAGAGAATATTGGTCAGATACAGGTCTGAGGAAGGGAAGGCAAGGGAAGGGGAGCAAAGAATCATTTTCCTACCACAGCTGAAAAATAAAATACTACCATCAAGTCAAGGGCAACTCATAGAGACCCTGCCGGGAAGGACTAAAGTGTTCCTATGGGGTTCTGAAACACTCACTCTTCATGGGAACAGAAAGCTCCCTATTTCTCCCTCTCTGTCATATAATGAAATACCACCATATCCCCCCTTTCTTGCTTTTGTGAGTGCGATCCTGTCAGTCACAGGACGTGCAATGCCTGTGCCTTCACCGAGACAGACGTTGATGCTATAAGCAGTAGCCACGAGTTGGCAAGGAGATTCTCACTCCTGGTGGCTTCAGAGGTGTCAGAGCAGAACTGGGCTTCATCGGGTTTTCCATCAGCGAGTTTTCGGAAATGTGTCCTCAGGCCTTTCTGCAAAGGTACCTCTGGGGGGATGCAAGCCCCCAGCTGTGTCTTAGCGGCCAAGGACAGTAACTGTGCAACATCCAAGGACCCCAGATTGCAGCCACCATGCCTACATGCTGTTTGTTTTAAGCTTTTGATGGGGAGCTGCAACCTTTTGTCTTCAACTAGGAGAAGCCCGATGGCACTGCCGGCAAAGCGCAGGTTATTTGGAAATTGCTTTCTAGCATTGTTGATAGAACAGGCTTTCTTAATTCTTGGCAGCTCGTTATTACAAAGTATTGCCTTGCTTACGGTTGCCAGGGAAAATAATGAAAACAAAGGACACCCAGCTAAATGTGAGCTTCAAATTAAAACATTTGAAAGAAATGATGTTTGCCATTTGAGTATACCTCATGCAATATTTAGGTAGGAGTATTTTAGGATGAAGGCTGAAAAATATGAAAACACGAGAAATTTATCCTTAAGTATTATCCCTGGCTATCGACTCCCTGCAGGGTGCAGGTGGGTGAGGGTCTTGGAGATGGATCTGACACGTCTGTCTGGAGTGGAGAAGGGGAAGCATCTTAGTCATAGAGAAGCTGCTTTGTCTTGTTTGGGTTATGAGATTGTGGGAGGAGAAGAAGGGAGGCTGAGGTATAATGTAGGTGTCCTCCAACTCACAGACTGACTGGGCATAAAGCACACCGTGGCAGAGACATTTCTAGTATGCTAGCAAGTACAAGGAGGGCCATGGAGTGACAGTCACTCTGGTCATGACCATCATCATTGGGGAGTGCATACAAAGTATGGGACTCTGGGCTAGGAAATCTGCACGTGTGATCTCTGACTCTTCACAAAAAAACCTATGCAGATGTGTGGGGAGTGAGGGAACTGAAATTTGTGGAAATAAATACATTAGCCACCGCTCTCACAGCTAGTGAACTCCCAAGTAAAACTCAAATCTGATCTGCGTTCCTTCCAACATTTCTAAAACAGTCCTAAAACTCTAACCTCCCTTTTCGATATGCCGGTAAACAGTCATGGAGACTGGAGTGCCTGGAAATGAAATATCCCTGCCCTTCTCATGCGGTCCTTTCTCTCTCACCCTGGCAGGATCACCACCACGGCTGCGTGCATGATGGATCTCCGAAGGTACCCGCTGGATGAGCAAAACTGCACCCTGGAGATTGAAAGTTGTGAGTTACTTGGGCAGGGGAAAAAGAAAGAGGGATGCTTAGCTTAATCTGCTGACCCAACCACAGGCAACTTTGCAGCGAGTTCTCTGGTACTAGGATATTTTTAGCTTCACCACTCTGCCCACTTTTCAAGGGATTTACAGCCTATTGACTTTTTCCCCTATGCTGGTGACTTAAGGGTATTTCAAGGCAGCTATCTTTTTGAATTATTAGAGAAGATCTACTCATTTTAGCTCAACAGTTTATGAGCTCATGCTTTCTCCTTCTAAGAGATGAATTTCTCCCAGGGCTTTGCAGCATCCAAACTGCATAAATAAGAAAGGAAACACAGGCAGTATGAAAAGAGTGATTGAGCATGCTTTGGGTTCAATAATCTGCCTACCTAGAGTATGGTCAAGTATAGTAGTTTAGAAAAACAGTATGATGAAGTTTTGTATGGATGGGTGTATCTTTCCTTGTCAGAAGAAACAAGACATTAAAGGGTACTTCTGTTTGGTTCCCAAACACTGTCTGAGCGCTAATGATTTTGTTGAGACCACCAAGGCTACTTTTCATTGCTCTACCCCTTAACAATTGAAAGAGTTTAGTTGCGTGGAGCTAATTTGACTCATTGTCTTTGAGTTTGGTGTCCTGATAGTGTAGTGATTATATGCTGGGCTGCTAAATGCAAGGTCCAGAGTTCAAAAGCACCAGTGTCTCCAGAGGAGAAAGATGCGTCCGTATTGATTCCATGACAGTGAGTGAGTGAGTGAGTGAGTGAGTGAGCCTTGTGTTATTGTTTCTCAGTCATCAATTTGCAGGCCATTTGAGCTGCTTAATTCTGGTTTTCAGGGGTAGGGAGAATATTGCGGGTAATTCAGCGCAGTTTGTCATATTGTCATTGGGCATCAAGAGGATTCTGATGCACGGCAATCCGCATGAGTGAGGTAGAGTTGCTCCATGGAATTTTCAAGGTCGTCATGTTTCAGAAGAGTGCCTACTGGGTGGTTTGAACTGCCAGTCTTTCCCGTGTCACCCAGAGCTTAACTAGTTGTTTCTCCCAGCAAGTGTTGAGAGCACTGTCACTTACTCGAATAAGTGAATTGACATATGTTCCTTGATGCAAACCTGTGCTGTAGCTGACTGCTATAACTTTCTCCCACAGAGTGGCTACTAGGTTCAAACTGAATACTTACTCAACCTGCCATGAGGGGTCCGGACTCTGATAGAGAATAGGGCCTATGAAACCCTACGGGGCAGTTCTTTCTCCTGTAAGATTTCTATGAGTTGGGGCATTATTATCAAACATGTATTTGAGAAATGGTACAGTGGAAGCCTCCGAGAAGTGAAATAAGTTACCCAGAGCCTCAGAGCAAGTTAGGCCAGACGATGAAGATTCAGTCCCAGCTGATCCATTTCCCAGCATCCTATCTTGCAATCCACAGTTATATAGGGGAATAGTACATCAACGGTAAGAAATATGGCATTAATTGGACTCCTTCTCAGCTAGGTTAAGTCACCCCCAAAATGGGTTGTATTCTAAAATTGTCCCTAGCAAACATCAAGATTGACCACAAAACCTAAAGTCAGCTTTTAGTTCAAGGTCAAGCAGTTTGAGCTATGGGAAAAGGTGACTTGTGGATACAGAAAACCAAAGGGATTCATCATTGATTATACCCTAAAAAGCCAAATACTCCAATGACAACATTATCTGGTGCCAATATTTTATGTAGTGTGTCCCTTGTTTAAAAAATTAATTGCACCAATGTAAAGAGATGTAAAATTTCCAGAAAAAGTAATTTTAAGCAATAGAAAAAGTAACACATGAAAATAATCTGAAGTGTAAATGAGCTTTTCTTGTTTCTAAACAATCAATATTTCACTAAGTATTAATCAATGCTGAAATAAGTGAAATAAGTATTCATCAATTTTTTAACTCTTCATGAAGAAACATGTGTTTCACTATTTGCTGAACAGCTTTCTTTGAATTGACAATTTATCAAGACTACGACTGAGCTGTAAAGTGATTACAAATGAGAGGCTCCAGTGTCAGCTGGGGAATAAGAATGATAAAGTAGTCATTCCACTGATGTCAGATTGAGCCAATCATACTTTTATGATTAACCAAGTGGAAATTTTGCCTACCTTATAGATTTTACTAGTTTATATGCCCTTCCATAACCATCCCAAGAGTGGAGAAATGTTTCCCTTGGTTGAGTCCTCTGGGACAAATTAAAAATGTTTGTTTTTCTTTAATGTCATCTCATCAAGTAAAATTGGAAAGCCCATCAAGGCTTGTTAAATTGAAAATTTTCTTGAACTTGGAACAGATTAATAGCTTCATAGCCCTGGGATACTATAAAATGAGTTAACGGCAGATAGAGAAAAAATCAATCAAGGAGCTTAGGGTAAAGAAGCTTTTGATTTTGAAATCAATAAAGCTATCATGTGAAGGTTTGATAGCCACAAGCTTAATGAGGAAATGGAAAGAGTTTGGCATAACAATCATGGAGGAGTTGGCCCCTTCTCCAGCTTTCTAAAGCAACAACTGAAGGATAATTGAAGGATAAACCCACCTATATTCTCTTCTCTCTTCTCTCTCTCTCTCTCTCTCTCTCTCTCTCGCTCTCGCTCTCGCTCTCGCTCTCGCTCTCTCTCTCTCTCTTTTACAGGGCTCATATCTCCATGTTCTTACCGTGTCATTATCCGTCTTCCTGTTAACTCTCCTATACACTTGCCATTGTAAATTCCATATACTTCTGAGAATGAGGTGCTTCCAGCCATTACATAGGTTCATCCTGCCTCTCATCTCAGAATTCCATCTCCACCTTTCTCATTGGGGGAACTGGTTATCACTACTGCTCTGAGTCTATCATATCCTCCATCACACCCACCCTTGTAGTTCACTTTTGATAACCTAAGCAGGCTGAAATCTCCTCTCAGCTTAAAACACCTGCACTGCACCCCTACAAACTCAATAAGCTGTTCTTTAATGTCCTTACTTTCCCCTTCTCCACCTCTTTGACAATAACTGGTCTATTGTCCATCAGTCAAACTAATCAGCCTATTGTGATCTGAAACCTACCTACCCTCCTCGTACCTCCATTGAAATGGTTCTTAGAAAAGCCCCATACCATAGGTTCTGGTAACTCCCCAAAGTATATTTCTAGGTCATATCTCTCTTCTGGTATCCAGATCAAGATATATAAAATGTCCCCTGTCACATAAACTTTTGGATTTCAAACTTAATTTGCCCAAAATTTAGCTATTGATTTTCCCTCCGAAGTCAATTTCTTTTCCAATCACTTTACTCTAATTATTCAGCCCAAATCCTAAGAATAACTTTTTCTCCTTTGTGCCTCTCCCATCCAACCTATTGTCAAATACTGCTTATTCAGCCTAAAAATATTACTTACATATTTACACTTCTCTCCATGTTTTCTGTCACCATTCTTCTAACCTGCACTGCTGTGGTCACTTTTTTTTTTAACTTTCACCCTGGACTGTCTCCTTATCATTCTCTGCTCCATATCCAGAGTGACCTTTGCCAAATGTAAATTGAATTATTTTACTTCTCTACTTGAAATAAAATTTTTAAGATTCTCCTTATTTTAGACAACTAACTATCTATAATTCCTAATTTGAATTTCAAGCTCTGGTATAACCCATCTTCCCTCCACATAGCCAGTTTCACCTATTGCCATCTTTCTCTTACTTGTTACACTAAATCGCAACACTAAGAATTTCCTTCCATTGCTTCAGGCCAAGCTTTTTATCCCTTGACCTTCACCCCATGGCTTACTTAAACAACTTACTAATCTATAATGCACAATTTCACATGGGATTCTCTGCAGATTAATAAATAAACACAACTGAACCAGTGCCTGCTTTGCTTGCGGATTATACTCTCTCCATCAGGGACTGGACATTTGAAAAGAGGCTTTGATTCTGTAAGAAGGTGCTCTTGGGTTGGAAAAGACACAGATTCCAGCCCTCCCTAGAAGCAGACTCTTTTACATACCAAAAAAAGTGAAATTATTCACCTCAGAGTAGTAATAAGCACAAAGATGCCCGTGCTTACCTTGCTTGTTGAGTAACTGGATACAGTTCTCCACTTGCACCTTTTGAATGAAATGCTTTCTGCAACAATGACGGTCTTCTCCTCCTTTAGTTCGAGCCAAAGCTGTCACTGCTAATAAAAGACTTTCCTGTCTAAATTTCCAATCTAAATTAGGAATATCTAGTGATCCTTTTACAAAATCTTGTTTGTTTCACAGACAAGAAGCCTTCAAAATATATATGGTAAAAAGGAATTAGAGCAGAGTGAGACTTTTCCAGGAACTTCCAAAGCCCCTTCGTGTAGCATTTAATGGTATTTGTTTCTTTGTTTATTGTTGCTCTCCCCTGGTGTGCTCTTAAGTTCCACAAGATAAGGGTTCACTTTTTGTTCACCTAGTTTTTGTAATAAAATACACCTAGTTTTATACCTGTCAATAAATATTTGTGAGTGAATGCATGCTAAATTCTAAACTCTTCAGTCTCTGGAATTTTGGATGTGAAGTCCAGTTTTAATTTTTCTTAAATAGGATTTGGGGAAAGAATTTTCACCCTGTAATCAAACGTTATTTTGTTTATATAATTTTAGGTCCATGCTTTAAGACTTTCTCAAATGTTGAAATTGTAACTGTATTCACCAAGAACCAAGTTGTAGAAAATCTAACATTTTAATTGTATTAGGATTCTTACTAGGCTGGAAATGTCATGATTGTGTTGCCTCATAGTGAGTCATTGTTTACACACCTCTTGCCTGAATTATAACCAAGCTATCAAGCAAAGTTGATGCTTAGTGCTGCCTGATGTGATAGTCATCTTTTCTTCTGTCAATTTGAAGATTAAGAATGTAGGTGAGGAGTCTAGCCTGTCAATCTGTAAATAACCAATGAGAGCTCTATGTGGGAATAGCCTTCTCCTGAGAATTCTGGGAAATCTGGGCATATTTGCCCCCTTGGAGTTGACTCACTACTCAGTCCCTTGGAGACACTCCACTGACAAGATACAAGGCTGACTCCCTCTGAGACATCCTGCAGGAGAAGTCATATGGGTTCCCCCTCATGGAACCAGCCTATGAAGCCAGAAAAGCCATGTAGAGACTCCTGCCAGTGCTGAGATGCTTCTATCACCACTGTATACACAAGACTCTGGACCCACTGGCCTGTGATTGTCCTGGTGTAATTGCATGTGCTTTATGAGTCTGAAGAGGACTTTATAGATTGGTGTCAGACATATGGGCTAATATTTGACTTATGACCTTGGACTGGAATAGGCTGGGATGTTTTCTCAATGTTCAGTTGCTCTTGTATATAAACCTCTTCTTTATATATATATGTGTGTGTGTGTTTATGGATTCATTTATCTAGTCTTCCCAGACTAACGCACCTGGTTAATTTTTTAAAACTTGGTTTATCACTTTTCAACTTAGATAATACTTTAACGTATTCAGTTTAATAAGCCTAAGATGCAATTTTTTGTTTGAATCTGACTATTCTCTTCATTTTAATTTAAATGTCTCAGTGGCAACAAACAGAATGTTGAGTAATAATGATATTAGAACATTTCCAATAGTAAAATTCTCTTGTCTATGAAAATAATGAATGATAACAAAAATGTATTTTCCCAATAAGATGGCCTTATTTATTTATAAAAAGTTAAATGTTGCTGAATATAATTTTTAAATGGTTGCAAGAGTACCTCCATAGAAAACTGCCAGAAAACCGAGTCAGATTTATAAGAGGATATAGAATGAGTTATTGTTGGTGCGACCAATTGGATCTTGGCTGAAATAATACCAGATGTTTAGTTGCATTTTATTGACTATAAAAAGTAATTCAACTGTGAATCTCATAGCATATTATGGATAAGATTGCATAGAACAGAGATTCCAGAACATTTAATTATACTCATGTGGAACCTGTATATAGACTAAAAGGTATATTTGAGCAGAACAAAGAATATTTACTGTGTGACTTAAAATAAGGAACAAATTGTGTCAGGGCTGTATCCTTTCACTTTACGTGAAGCATTCAATCTTTATATTGAGCCAAATATCTGAACTCTATGAAGAGTTCAGATCATATCAGGATTGGGGAAATACTAATTAATGACCTAGGATAGGAAAATGACCAAAAAAATCTTGCTTTCTGAAAATAAAAAGGACTAAAGCATTTATGATGAACATCAGAGACAGCAGTCTTCAGTCCAGTTTGTACTTTGACATAAAGGAAACAAAAACTTGGAAACTGGATACATAAGCAAACATCCTAATAAACAGAAAATGCTGAAATTGCCAAGTATTTCATTACTTTGAATTCACAATCAGTCTCCATAGAGGCATCAGTCAAGAAGTCAAATGATATATATTGCATTGAGCAAATATGGTGAAAAAGATAGATGTCACTATAAAGAATAAATGCCTGATTCAAGCCACAGTAGCCTCAATTTCCTAATAAGAATATGAAAGCTGGACCAAGATTAAAGGCCATTGAATTATGGTGTTGATGAATAACATTGAATCTACCATGAACTGCTAAAGAAAGAGCAATTCTGTTTTAGAAGAAATCTGGTTATAATGTTACTTAAAAGTAAAGACCGTGAGGCTTCATCACACTTCCTTTGGGCATGTCATCAAGGGGGACCCATCCCTAGACAAGGGCATCATGCTTGGTAGTGGGTCAGGTAAAAATTGATACATTGGTTACACCAAGGGACTCAAATGTAGCAACAGAGATGAGGATGACCCAGGATCAGGGAGTGTTCCATCCTGTTAGGCACAGAGTCGCTCACTCTACATTGGAACTGACTGAACAGCACCTAAAATGTCTATGAAGAGTTCTTTACACACGTAATGTTTGGAAATTTTAATTGCTATCTCTTAGATTTATGTAATATGTTACCATGTTAACAAATTGTTGTCAAAATAAGCATAGTGTCCAGATGTGAGACATGAACACTTCCAGAAAGCATTGCCCTTTTAGGATTCCAACTGGAGAACTATATCCAACTCTTGATACCCATTTAGAAGGAGGAGCTTGTTAAATGAAGAGAAGATTTTGAGGAGGGATGATGAGGAGGTAGGATAAATGATGAGGAGGATTTCTGAAAATTTGCGAAACTCTTGTAGTCAAGAGAAATCCTATGTTCAGTGTTGCCTGGTGTCTTAGTTATCTAGTGCTGCTATAACAGAAATACTGCCAGAGCTCAGCTTCAGAGAGGCACAAAAACAAACAAGCGCACTGCCATTGAGTCAATGGCAACTCATAGGGACACTGTAGGAAAGGGTAGAACGGCCCCTGTGAGTGTCTGAGATGATACCTACTGGAGCGGCGTACGTGTCTAAGTGCCCTTCTGTGGATCACAGATCAGCATGTGACAGCTAAGCCACCAGGGCTTCTCAGTTTTAAAGAACAGAATCTGTTTTCTCCTGGCTCAGGAGGCCAGAAGTTGAATTTCAGAACACTGGTTTAGAAGCAGACTCTCTCTATGTCGGCTCAAGGAGATGATCTTTTCCCCTTTCACCATCTGTAGTCCTGGAATACCTCAGTCTCGGCATGATCTTCATGTGGCATCTATCTGCCCTCATTCGTGCTTCAGTCTCTACATTTAATCTCTTTTTCATGACTCAGAAGTGATTAGGCTTAGATCAGATATAGATAAGGGCTGGTTAACATAACCAAAAAAAACATAGTTCCAAATATGCACAGGTCAGGATTCTGACTCACGTTGGAAGAGAGGGTATGACTCAATCCATCACACCCCAAGTGCTAGATCTGAACCAGTTCAACTCAATTCAACCAGCATTGCTTCTTTTTTCTTTTCTGTTTTTAAAATGTAGTTGTTGTGGTTGAGAATATGCATAGCGAACCGATTCAGCAGTTTCTAGGTGTACAAGTCAGTGAAATTCATGATATTCAGAGTGCTGCCAAGTTCTCACTTTCCTTTTCTGAGTTCTCCCTGCTCTATTTACCTAAGATCACAGTTCCCTCAGATCCCTGTCCAATCTTCTGAGTTGTTCTTGTGTACCCCACCCACCTCACATGTAACTTGGTTTTAAAAGATAATAAAGGTCAACACAGATATTATTTTCTAGTTAAGTTAAACTGCTGTTTGGTTTTAGGCAACGAGTATTTCTTAAGCAATGATCATGTGCTCTATGGAAGCCCTGGTAATATAGTAGCAACTAAGGAAACAGGTGGGCAAAAGTTGCAGGCAGGTAAAATTGGGATTTAAGGAGAATGCTCATTCATGAAATATGTCCTACCTTAAGAAGCACTTCCTCTTCAAGGGAGATGCTTAAACCAAAATGAAATAGTCACCTACAGTAAAAATATAGAAAATATTGCTCCTTGAGAGGCCAGTGGATTATATGGCCTTAAAGATTTCTTTTAGTCCTGAAATCAAGAACTCTGGGAATATTCAGTTTAGTTACATCACCAGTAAATTATTTTATGTGCTTTCCCACAATATTGACTTTAAAGGAATTCTGATTTATAAACGAAATTAGAATATAGGGAAAAAAAGATCATGAACACACGGACTTAAAAATACTCACAAAATAAATATGAAATATAGGATAATTACAAGCAAAAGCTTTTGAACAATTCTTACTTTATTGCTGCCTGCCAAATCATTACTTCTGATCTGGAATAATTTAAAAATAGCATCTACAACACGCAGAACACTTTCTATTCACGAATGCTAAACACCCAAAATAACAGAAGTAAATTGAACTTCATGAATGATTCATGACTTCCCTTGCTTTGTGTCCCCATTGTCAAGGAAATTAGCAGCACTGGATATCTCCTTAGATAAATTTGATTTTGCCATATTCAGTAGACTACTTAATGAAAATGAATATTTCACATTTATGTTCATAGAAATGTTAATGAATTTTAGTGCCTGTAGCTTTTTTGATGAACAGAGGGGTGAGAGCAGAGAGGAAGGAAATATTTTCTGAATTAATTTATTCCTTCTTTTTCACAGACTGTTGCTTTGAAATGGGAAAAAATCACTCTGAAAAGTCTCTGATCTCTTAAAATTACAAAATCCTAGTTGGTGCAGAAATGGTAGAGTAGCTTTTTATGAAAATTTAGTCTTGCAGTCAATTTTACTGTGGAAAGAGATAAATAGATTGCTGCCCACCATGACTGCTGAGTCTTGGGGACCCTACATACAACAGGACAAAATGTCGTGTCATCCATACAAGTGCAAGACTGTTGGAGTCCACTGTTCCAACCATCACGCCAATTCATCTACAAAGAGTCTCCCTTACCCTCACTGACTTCATCCTTCTCCAGCTGTGAATCCCTTCTGATGACATGTCCAAAACACGCCAGTAAAACGAAGTTCCATTGGGATATGTAGAGGTTTGTTGGCTAATTTTTAGAACTAGGTTTCTAGGGCTTTCTCCATAGTCTGTCTTTGTGTGGACCTCTATCGAACCTCTCCACCCATTATGACCTCACTGATATTTGAAATGCCAACGGCATAGCTTTCAGCCATTTTGGTATAGCTAATGGAGAGTTGACTGCTAAAATTTGACTATAAAATTCACTTTATAGATGTTCACATCTGCCTTACAAACAGCTCATGTTTTTGTTTTGTTTTGTGCCATATGTGAATATAAGTTGATTTGGATACCCCTAGTCCACAGATTCTGTTTGAGGAAAGCTTTTTAGCTCACCCTGGTTGTCCATTGAGTGACCATTGTGTTAGCAGATTCCTAGTTACTTCGGACCTAGATGGACGACTCTTTGCACAGCAGTATGAAACCCCTATTTGGTTCTGCACCATCCTCTCAACTGTTACTATGCATGAGTCCATGGTCAATAAGGATCATTCTGACTGTACACCTTCCAAGACATATGTGTTTGTTCCTTCAGCAGTCCATTGTACTTTCAAGATTTCTTTGCCAGGACCATTTTTCAAATGCATTTGTTTTTCTCTGGACTTCTTTAAGAACTACACTAATAGAAAGATTAAGGATACATATTCTATATAGGCTTCATTACCATACACAGTGAAAAAATGTGCTAATTTTTCAAGATCTGAGACTAATGACTCTTGGACAGTACTTTACATTGAAAAGAGTGGTAGATTATCTTGGGTGACTTTAAAAAGGACTATCTTGGAGATGAACTTTCATAAACTTTGTGGGAACTAAAGTGACTTTGATGAAGAGCAAATGAGAAACATACAAAATACCTTAAAATTTATTAATATTAAATTTGTGAAATAAAAACTTGCACACTGAGGAAAGTATATATGCATACATATATACTCTAGAGAGACAAAGTTTATATAGACAAAGTCATCTATACAGACATATATATAAACCAAAGTTTTTCTATCCTTGACTCTAAGGAGCATGTTTGCCATACTTCTTCATATAAATTTGTTCCTCCTTTTGGCAAGCCACCACATTTTTAATATTATTTCCCAACAATGCAATTCAAACCCATTGATTCAGTTTTGGTCTTCATAATTCAATGTCCAACTTTGACAAACAAATGAGACAATTGAAGATACCATGACTAGAATCAGGCACACTAAAATCCTCAAAGTAACAGCCTTGCTTTTCAGCACTCTAACAGGGCCTTAGCCTATTTACCCAACAAAGTAAGTCTTTTGATATCTTGCCTGCTGCTTCCATGACTCACAGTTGAGATCTAAACCTCTGAGACTGGGTGTCTTTTCCTGAGAAAATATGACTTGGTTAATCATATGACTCTCATTCATTTATAGGACATAGAGCCATATGAAAAACTATATCATGCATTTTAATTATTTTATACCTAATTCTAAAGCCAAAGAACTTAAAAAGGAACTTCTAAAATATATCGATCCCATGGTTCTACCCCACACCCGTACATTAGATGCTATACCACGATATTGTAGCCTGATTTATGCAAAGTGGCTCCTGCCATGAGGGTGTTCTTATGCTCCCTGGGTGAGTTTGATCTGCATCCAAGTTTGATAGCTTTAAAGCTTTTCTTTTTAGCTCCTCTCTTTTTCTTCTCTTCTAATACACCATGTGTCAGAGCACAGGAAAAAGGTATAAAAAAGAACAGAATACATGATTTTCAAAGAAAGACCTCATTGAAAGGAGCAAAAGAAATACTTTAAAATTCTTTTTCCTGTACATTCTCATGCATTTGCTCATGGGTTTTCATAAGTTTGGGGCTGACCCAGTGACTTCTTCACGGCAGTTAACACCACTTCCCACAAACACAACAATATATTCTCTGATGATACGTAAGTGTGGTACCACATAATCTGTTATCAATTTGAGGTGTAGGAGTGAGAGGGTGGAGTTTAACCTGTCGATTTGGATGCAGCTCGATGACGTCCTTTGGAGGCACTAATGAGATGAAACAGCTCCCTGGAGACATGCATGCTGGTAAGACAGCTGAAGGAGCCTCTGCCAACATGAAGATGTTTGCACCGCCACTGGATCCACAAGATTTTCCACCCACAGGCTTGTGATCCTCCTGCATCTGGCATTATTGAATGTGTTGCATGAGTCTGAAGAGGAATTTATAGACTAGTATCAGATATATGGGTTGATAACAGATCTATGGATTTGAACTGGACTGGACCGGACTGGGATGCTTTTTCAATATTTAATTGCTCTTGTATATAAAACTTTATCTTATACTCATATGAGTTACCCTGGATTTGCTTCTCTAGTCAACCCGTCCTAACACAATATGGCACCTTGGAAGTGCAGTACTAGAGAAACAAATCGCAAAGACAAAGAGTGAATTCTTGTTGGACCTCTGTCTCATGGTAGCATTTCTTCTTTGGCTAGCCAGAAGTCAGATATGTTCGTGTGATTTACTGGATTTTTTTTCTGGAAAGAAGATTGGAAGTTAAAGCTTTTATTATTTTGTTTGGTTGTTGCCTTTGGTTATTTGGAAATGGAGAACATAAACACAATCAATGTATATTTTGAATTCATGGGGCAAAAATGTCATTTGAATTTATCAGAGTTACTTAGAGAAAATGGCTCACAGAAGGTTGAAATGGCTAACAGAAAGTCTAGCACTGACTTGATTCGATCAGAAGCCTAATTCCATATTTTGTATCAAAAGAAGAGTTTAAATAAGAATTTGGATAAGCTAAATAAGGATTGACGTGACTTTTCAGAATTGAGTTTTAAGAATCTGATTCGACTTTGTTTATACTGATTTCTGCTTATGATATTGTAATGATTGATAGAAATGATTATTGAGAAGTATGAAACTAGAAAACTTGTAAGCTCACTTGCCTTAGGCATTAAAATTTGAATCTTTAGATAGGTTAGGAGATGCCTGCAAAGCAGGGTTGAAATAATAAGCCCCACCCAGTGGTTTGGAGTACTCAGGACATTTGCATGCCAAAACACTTGCCTAGAGGATTGTTAACAGATTAAAGAAAAAGGAATTCTTTGGATTTTTGCATTCTGAACTACTGGGCTTTGTCAGAAGCTGCAAAAACATTTGGAACCTTGAAGAAAATTCTCTCCTCCAGAACTGAGCTGTTAAAGGGAGCCTGTGGACAGGCTGAAATGCCTGCTAGGTAACCACCTGGGTCCACTTGTTAAAAAGAAATGAGAGAAGTGCACCAATAAAGAGATGGGTTGAGTCTGAACACTGACACCCAGAAACTTGAGAAGATGAGAGTGAATTGACTGGTCTGAAGCTTATGACTTAGCCCCAGGGTGCTAGAGTTGCTGAGAACTTGTGAGGGCGCCCATAGTCTAAAGCAGTGGTACTCAACCTGGAGGTTAAGGGCCTCCCTCTTTTTTGCTGCCCTTTTGTTTTACCAAGCAGGTCTCATTCTCCAGTGACAGGTCTCTCCTCATAGTGTGTTCAAATTATGTATAATCAAGTCTTTACATATGTGTTAGGCCAGGTTGACTAGAACAACAAATACAGTGGCACTCACATGTGTAAGAAAGATCTTTATATCTAGAAGTAATTGTGCATCAATAAAACATCCCAACCCAATCCAACTCAAGTCCATAAGTCTGATACATATCCATAATTCCCTCTTGTTACTCACACAGTCAGATGCAATGATGAAGAATGCAGGAAGATCACAGACCAATGGGTTCCAATGGCAGTGGATGCATCTCCAGGGTTCTGGCAGGTCTCTGGCTCTCCAGCATGAAGGTGCAGGCAGGGAGAGAGAGGTTCCCAGGACCCTCTTCATGAGAAAGTCCTGCCCAAAGTAGTCACCAATAGGCTGAGACCAGATTGGCAGGCTAAATGCCACCTCTACACTTTTATATCTCTTCAAGTTGACATGAAATTACATAAAACCTCACCATCCTTGCCTCAAAGGGACACTCTGGCCTTACTTCTTCCCAAACAAATCATTTTGTTCTTTGGCAGTACATGGCACTTTCAATATTCTTCTCCAGCACCACAATTCAAATGGATCAATTCTTCTGCGGCCTTCCTCATTCAACGTCCAACTTTCATATGTATATGTTGACATGGAGAATACCATGGCTTGGGTCAGACATACTTGGTATTCGAAGCAACATCCTTGTTCTTTGATACTCTAAAGAGATCTTGTGCAGCATATTTACCTAATGTAGCATATCTTTTTTTTTGCAGCACATCTTTTGATCTATTAACTCCTGTTTCCATGAACATTGATGAACCAAGTAAAATAAAATCCTTAACAACTTCAGTCATTTTTCCATTTATCATAATGTTAGCTCCTGGTCCATTTGTGAGGATTTTGATCTTCCTTATATCCAGTTGTAATACATACTGAAAGCTACAATTCTTCATCCTCACCATCAAATGCTTCCATTCCTCCTCTCTTTAAGCAAGCAAGGTTGTGTCATTTGCTCATTACAAATTATTAATAAATATTCCTCTAATCCTGATGCCACATTCTTCTTTATACAATCCAGATTCACTGAACAGAATTTTTCAAATGGAAGCTTGAAAAGAGAAATTATTACAAATTATTACAAATATTATAACAAAATTTGCAAGGACCTGGAATTAGAAAAACAAAAGGAAAGAACATGGTTGGTGTTTCCAAAACTGAAGGAACCCAAGGAAAAAATCAAGTTACAAGTTGTAATCATGAATTATTCTGAAGGCAAAATATTGAATGATGCAGGAAGCATCAAGAAGTGATGGAATGAATACACAAACTCACTATATGAAAAGGAACTAGTCAGTAGTCCACCATCTCAAAAGTAAACATCTGAGTCACAACCAGTAATGGCAAAGGAAGAAGTTTAAACTTCCCTGAATGCTTTTGCAGAAAACAAGGCTCCAGGAATTTATGGAACACCCACTCAAATGTTTCAAAATGCTGAAGAAGCACTGGAAACATTCTTATCTATGCCAGGAAATTAGAAAGATAGCTACTTGGCCAACTGAATGGAAAAGAGGCATATTTGCCTCCATTCCAAAAAAAAAAAAAAAAGGTGACCCAAAAGAATGCACAAATTACAGAATGATATAATTGATATAGCAAGAGTAATTTTGCTGAAGATCATCCTACCACAATGGCAGGGATGCATTGATCAGGAACTACCAGACATTTAGACTGGATTCAGGAGAGGATGTGGACCAAGGGAGATCGTTGCTGGTGTCTGATGAATCTTGACTCAAAGCAGAGACTACCAGAAAGATGTTAACTTGTGCTTCCCTAACTATGAAAAGGCATATGAATGGACTGTAATAAACTGTAAATAACCTTGAAAAGAGTGGGAATTCCAGAAGACTCCACTGTGCTCATTTGGAACTTGTGCATGAATCAAGAGGCAGTTGATCAGAACAAGGGAATCCCGGATGGTATAAAATCAGGAAAGATGTGTGTCAGAGTTGAATCCTATTCTCACTTAGAAACTGTCAAGCCAATACTCATTTTTCCAGCATTAATATGCATCTGGGATTTGCTAAAATACTGATACTGGTTCAGTAAGTTTAGGCTGGACCTAAGAGCTACATATCAACTAAGTCCTCAAGTGATGCCAGTGCTGCTGGTACAGGGACTACATTTTAAGTGGTAGGATGCTACAGTGAAAACAAACAAACAAAGGACCTATCTCAACTGTACTCCTCAATCTACCACCTATGCTGGATTGCTTCCTACCGAGATTTAGATAATTAGCTAAAAGCATTTGTCACACTGGTTGCTCAGCACTTGATTCAAGAGTTTCAGTTTTAAATTAATTGAGGCAGAAAAGTCATTTTCAGATGAGTTGGATAACTCCCAAACACTTACATATGGGTAGTTCAGATTTTGTTAAGTACCCAAGTGTGTGTGTGTCATTCCTAGCTAATTTTATGTGTATATTAGAACACAAGGGAATTATTCCACAAATGTTTTGAAGCGCTCTCCTATGTGTTTTCAAAGTATAGTTATCATTTGATATACACATACATAAAACTCATTACATAAATATGAAATGACATGAAATATGTAAATATAAAATAAAATATTAACATCTAACTCATCCACAACAGTTAAAGCCCGGAAAATGTGGGGGAGATACTTCCCAGAAATATACTAGGCAATTAGCCCCCAAAATGTCACTTTAAAAGAAGCCTGGACTGTAGGGGAAGGGAGAAAGTTTGGAGGAGGAAGGAAGGGGGGCTCATATCAAGGGCCCAAGTGGAAAGGCAGATGTTGGGAGAATGTTGACATGGGCAGGCAAGTGGGAGTGCTTGGCACAGTATATGTAACTGTGTATTGAACTATGTAGGATGAAAAGCGATGTATGAGCCCCCAATAAAATGATTAAATAAAAGAAAATATGAAGCCTCTCAAAGGAAAAAAAAAGAAGCCTGGAAGTGTTGTAGATTAGTCCTTTGGCTACTGTGGTGGTGAGGACTACCAGTATGTTAACTAAACATGCCTGGGATGGGTAGGGGCAGAGTCCAGACTATCAGTGGTCCACAGCCTGATAATTCCTCCTCAGTGTTGTTAGCTGCTTTCTGTATAAGATAGAGAAACCAAGTAGAGTGGAATCCTCTTTGGCACTTAACCTTCTACCAGAATTGGACTGAGTGTCTAGTTCTTCCATCTTCTGTTCCATTCCCTAATCCCAGGAGCCATCAACAGATTACCAATGGTGGACTCATTCAGTTGATTTTGGACTGCTGCATCTACCAACCCGTACTTCTCCTTCAACCCTAAACACATGCATGAGTGCACACACACACACACACACACATACACACACACACTCCTTTCTTCTATGCCTCATGTTGCTGTCAACCAGCATCTGCAAGTCAGGAGTCAAGAGAAGCCTGATAAATTTATTGTGCCAAACTGGCCAATACGAACATGTGAGACTAATCAGGTTGCAGTTTGACTGGGCAGCTAAGAAATGAAAGTCACTGCAAGACCTTGCAAAGCAAGGTCACTTGCCTTCTGGGGATTGGACCAATGTCCTGCTACTTTACCTAGTTCTCTGCCTCAAGCTGTGTATTACACTACCTGTGGATAGTGTGACTAGAGCTCACCATGCTTCCGGTGCATAGATTGCTTGAGCTGAAGGCTGGTGGATCCTATCACCTAGCAGTGCTTGAGTTCGCTAGCCCATGTGGGTCTGCTTAGCTAAGATCTGGAGCTGCGGACTGTTGCAGATCTACCCTGATGTTTGCGTCAGCTGGCAGACTCTGCTTGCCTTGCCTGAAGGGGGACTCTTCTGTCTGCTTCCTTGACCTTGGACCCAGCAGCACAAGTGAATTGAAGGACTTCCAGTTAAGAAACTGTTACAGGGAAGTGAATTGAACTAATCCCTCTATACTGCTGTATTGACTAATTAGCTATTATATTATTTCTCACTGTATAAACCTATCCATATATATATGTATGTATATGTGTATGTGATATATATATGTTGTGTGTATACACACATATATATGCATAAATGATAAATGTCCTGGTATGCTTTTCTAGAGAACCTGCCTATTATACCTGACTTGAACCAGAGTGGGCTTAGATTTCTTTCTACAACTGTATAAGTCATTTCTTGATATAAATATCTTTCTGTATACAAACACATATATGTGTCACTGATATTGCTTCTCTAGAGTACTCATCCTAACAGCTTCTCACAAGTTTGGTGGTTCAAACCTGCTAACCACTCTGAGGCAGAAAGATGTCGTTTTCTTTCCTATACCCATGTGCAGTCTGAGAATTCCTAACATGTGTTTCTACCTGATCTTTGGGTGAATGTGACTCTGAATTGGTTCAACAACAGTGGCCAACAAACTAAACTCACTGTCACTTGGTCCATGCTGCCTTATGCAACCCTCCCTCAAGGGTAGAGTAGCATGGCCCCTGGAGGAGTAGGCTTCTATTTTGGTTAAGAAGGGTGATTTTTGTGTATTTAGCTATCATTTAATTTAATCAATGTTAATGGGAAAATGGAATTGAAAGGTAATGAGATTTTTCCATGACATTTTTGAAGCCCACTCTCACCCCCTTGCATAGTTCTCCTAATGCAGGTATCGTTTTGTCTAACTTGGTCTCCTCACTAAAACTAATGAAAGGCAAACCTATGCCATTAATCTCATCTGACTCCTGAAGATTCTGTGTGGTTCAGAGTAGAAATGTGGCATAGGCTTATGGAAGCAAATTTCCTAGATTGTCTTCCATGGTCACACTGAGAGGAGGAAAGGGTTTGAACTGTCAACCTTTAGGCTAGTAACTTATCGTAAACAGCTTGCACCACCCAAAAACGATGTCTCCTCATTAGAGAGCAATCATCTCTCTATCAAGAGTTTATAAGCTTGAGTCTCATCCCTGATTCAGTTTCTCTGATTCTGCCTCCATTTCACCTTCTTGCATTCTGACTATGATGGTGCTTGGGTTCTCAGCAGTCACCAAAATTCACTTGGTATTAAATGGAGATTTCTACACAGACTGCCCTGTTTTCATTGCTGCCGCCATCATTCTCCTTTACCTCCTCTGCTTTGAAAAGGGCGTCTTACAACTCTTATCACAATTCATACATATATCCATTGTATCGAACACATTTGTACATTTGTTGCCATTATCATTCTCAAAACATTTGATTTCTACTTGATATCAGCTCCTCATTTTCCCCCTCCTTCCTCATGCCACCCTCCCTGAGCCCTTGATAATTTATGATTATTTTGTTATATCTTACACTGTCCAATGTCTCCTTTCACCCACTTTTCTGTTGTCTCTCCCTAAGAAAAGAGGTTATATATGACAAAACATTATCTTCCAATGGAGAGGAGGGCATATTGCATCATTGTCAGGGGATTTGAGATTGGAAATTTTCCGTGAGCAAATGGAAAAGAGTGCTACCCACATATTCTTCTTCATTCTTTGCCTCAAACCTTTACTACAATAGCATACATAGTAAAAAGATGGAGTCTGTCAATACTATAATATCACAATTTCCTGGACAAAAGTTACAATGAAACAAAATATTCTTCCTAAGATGCATCAAGTTTAAGGAGAGTATTCTCTTACTGTGAGATCAGGTTATACTACTACTTCCTTTTTCTAGCTTTTAAAATCATTTTTGGGGCCTCTTATATCCGTTGTGTCAAACACATTTGTATATTTGTTGCCATTCTCAAAACATTTGATTTCTACTTGATCCCTTGATATCAGCTCCTCATTTTTCCCCTCCTTCCTCATGCCATCCTCCCTCATGAGCCCTTGATAACATGATTATTTTGTTATATCTTGCACTTTCCAATGTCTCCTGTCACCCACTTTTCTGTTGTCTGTCCCTAAGAAAAGAGGTTATATGTAGATCCTTGTAATTGGTTCTCCTTTTCTACCCAACCTTCCCTCCACCCTCCCGTTATCACCACTCTCACCATTGGTCCTGAAGGGATCATCTGTCCTGGTTTCCCTGTGTTCCCAGTTCCTATCTGTACCAATGTACATCTTCTGGACTAGCTGTATTTGTAAAATAGAATTGGCATCATGATAATGAGGGTCACTGGGGGGGAAGCATTTAAGAACTCGAGGAAGGCTGTATGTTTCATCATTGCCACACTGCTCCCTGGCTGGCTCGTCTCCTCCCTGAGACCATTCTGTAAGGGGATGTCCAGTTGCCTAGAGATAGATTTGGGGTGTCCATTCTGCACTCTCCCTCATTCACAATGATATGATTTTTTTTTGTTCCTTGATACCCAATACCTAATTCCTTCAACACCTCATGATCACACAGGCTGGTGTGCTTCTTCATGTGGGCTTTGTTGCTTCCGAGCTAAATGTACCCATCACTATGGGAGACATTCCCTAAAAGTTTACATGGAGCATTGCAGTGAATCACAGAAACAAAAGAGGTGAGCAAGGAGACTCAGGAAGAAGTAGAGAAAAATGGAGCAGAATATACCTTGAAAGTGTTGGACATTTGGGATATCTTTAATCTCCACCTCCCTAGGACAAGTCTGGTATTAACACTAAACTATAATATTACCACGGTGTATGTGTTAAGCTAGGTACCTAGAGAAATAAGCCCATAACGCTGATCTGTGTATAGAAATAACTTTATATCAAGGAGTTCCAACCCACTTCAACTCAAGTCCATGGATCCAATACTATCCAGGTCCCTCTTCAGAGTCATATAGCCAAAGATAAATGACACTGAAAGGTGAAGTGAGAAACAGGGAGGTCATAGGCCAGTGAGTACAGAATCACGTAGGTCCAAGTTCACTTGAACATATGGCAAGGTGACAAGAGCTCTCCGAGTCTGGCAACTCATGTGAGGTAACCCCTAGATGCAGACACAAAGCCCCAGGGAAGCCCCAAGGAGGAGGAAAGTGAAGTTCCGGAGAAGACTCTCCTCTGTTCAGACATGCTCCCATACAAATGGCCACACCCCCATGGAGCTTTCACTGCACAACCAATTGATGGACAGGTTCATCTCTTCCCATCACAAGAGTGTCTAGTTGCTGTAGCTAACTACGACAGCTGATAACAATGATAAAGATCCAAGAGAGAGGACATTTTTATGATAAAGTGATGCTATTGATTTAATTAGAGGAAATGATTATAGGAAAAAAGTGGAGAGAAATACTACCAGTGTTTATGAGATAAAAAAGAAAGCTCCCCCCCCCAAAAAAAATCAAAGTGAAGGCTGAGCCCCGGTGGCGTAGTGGTTGTGCGCGGGACTGCGGCCCACTGGGACGGAGGTTCAATTTCGGCTCCCAGGAGCAAAGGCTGGGCCTCCTACTCCCACCACCTGAGGGCAGTGATGCCTAAAAAAAATAAAATAAAATAAATAAATAAAAAATAAAAAAAGAAAGCCCACTGCCTAGATAGATGTCCATTTCAACTCATGATGACCCAAGAGAGTAGAACCACTCCCGAGGGCAGCTGTTCTCACGCTGTGGGCCACGACCCATTTGGGGGTCGAACGACCCTTTCACAAAGGCCACCCAATTCATAACAGTAGCAAAATTATAGTTATGCAGTAGCAACACATATAAGTTTATGGTTGGGGGTTACCACACTTGCAGAACTCTATTAGAGGGTCACTGCTTTATGAAGGTTGAGAACCACTGCTTGGGGATTCATGAAGCTGTAGTCCTTCCAAAAGAAGACTGCTGTGTCTTTTTTCTATGGAGCAGCTGGTAGATTCAAACTGTGAACTGCACATTAACAACTTGATCTGACATCACCAAGACCCATTAGGAACGCAAAAGACAGAGAGAGTGCTTTAAAACGCTAGTAACTGCACAAATATAGTGGTGCTATCTTGTAGAAATTTTATCTTAGTTTATTCTATTTTTTTTCATGTAGCAAGAAATAGCGAAGATCATCTGAGAGTACAGCTGGAAGATGATGTACTAGTATTGTGGAGGGATTGAGAAGACATGAAACAATTTACAAAGAAAGCAGGGCAGGGAATGAGTTAAGCATTTGGTATATTGATGTACAGAATAAATACACAAAGTGAAACTATTTAGCTTGTTTCTCTTCCCCCCTAGCCAAGTATAGCTGTGTGGGTTCAAGTGTAGATAAAAGTAGAATGTGGAATTTAAGCATGTTTGGAGTTTTCCATGCAAGGATTATGAGTAGGGGCAAAAGATATGAGATATATACAAGAGAGTGGTTATAATGACTTATCATGAAATTTAATATAGACTGGTGGTCCTCAACCTGTGGGTCATGACTTCTTTTAGGGTCTCTTTCACAGGGGTCGCCTAAGACCATCAAAAAATATGTAAATGCTTCACAGTATATAATTACATATTGTTTTGTGATTGGTCACTATGCTTATGTTTAATTATGTTCAATTTGTAGCAATGAAAATACATCCTGAATATCAAGATATTTACATTATGATCCTTAACAGTAGCAAAATTAGTCATGAAGTAAAACAAAAATAATTTTATGATTGGGGGTCACCACAACATGAGGAACTGTATTAATGGGTTGCAGCATTAGGAAGGTTGAGAACCACTGATCTAGACCGAGGAGAAGTTAGAATTTAAGGGAATGAAAGACAGTCAGGCTGTGGTTGAAACACAAGTTCTGATGAGGTACTAGAGAAAGCCAGAAGAAAAAGTCACAGGTAGTGATCGGGTAAAGAGATATATGAAATTGGTGTTAAGAAGGAGTTAAAATTATTGGTAATAAAAAGTAAGTTATAAGAGGAAGTAGAAAAAAATGATCATTGCAGGAAATGAAGTCAGGGAATTTAGAGGCTAAGATGTAGAAAAATAGTCTGCATGTATATTAAAATAGCAAAACAATAGTATGAAATCGAGTTATCATCCAAAAATGCAGAAGATGAAGTGGTTATCTGCACTATGGGTTGGCAGATAAGAATAGCCTTGAGAGTATTACCAAAGCCGTTTGCTCCCTTAGCATTCTGAACAGCTCCCGTTTCTGAATAAGTTGTAAGTGCTCCTTCTCTCCAGTTTTGTCGCACTTGTCATCACTCTGATTGCTGCTGCTGCTTCTCCTGTCAATGTCGTCACCACTCTCCCTCTTCATTACTTACCCTTTTTTTTTTTCTCCCATCTTGGATTTCTTCTAAAAAGCTGCTCTTTCTGTACATCACCAACCAATCGAAGCCTTCTTTCTCCTCTGCCCTTGAGCTGGCTGATAACTGTTCTTGGAATACCAAGAACAACTACTTATCTCACACTCTTGGCTACTTTTGTCTATTTCTAGGTTCCCAGAAGTTTCTGGTTCTTTCATCCCAGAAGTGTTTATTGTGCACATACCAGTCCTGACACTGCTAGTGTCAAGATGACAAAGTCACAGTGCCCGGGGGCTACATTCCTAAAAAAAGAATTTATATGAATACCATTTTCAATAATTTTTTAAGTATTGGAATTTACACCAGGGATCAACAACCAGAGAAGTATTCTGTTGATAATATAGCATAACATTAAAATCCAAGGTGCTTTTTTGGGGGACAACCAGGAATTTCCTCCACCATTTCTCTCTCTAATCTGTAAGAAAGCTTTATTCACTGTGTGTTGCATTTGAATAATTGTGGTCCCTATACAATTCTAGATAAATCCTCCATTTCTTTAAGAAAGTAAAAGTGGTGAGTGGATGGAAGCATATTCATCTTTTTGTGGCTTCAATGGGCTCAAACATTGCAATAATTATGAAGATGGCAGTGTTTGGTGAAGGTGTTCACAGGGTCACTAAACCAGAACTGACTCAATGCCATCTAACAGTATCTTTTGGTATATTTCTAGAAAGTTTCCTTTTGTGGATTTAATTGTCCATTATCTCCTTCATAATTTGGAAAATCAAGTGGAACATCAAGGCATCAGTATGATCACGACTTTATACATTCACTCACAACGCTCTATCATCTTTACTGTGTGATTATCCTAGACACTAGATGTATGCCAGTACACAAAACAATATTTACCACAATGTTCTTTATGATCCATTATTAAAATACACACAATAATCAAAATCAGTCACTAGTCCCCAATGTAATACTTGAGTATGACCTTCTGTGACAAGTTTGAGGAAGAAAAGCAAGTTACAAGGATGCAAACATTTGTGTGATATAGATGTGGAGAAATTAAGAAAAGTCAGTAATTTCAGCACTACTCGAATAAATATAAGCCAGAGTGATTGCTATATTTCAGAAACACTAGCATTGGACATTGCGATATGGAAAAATTGGCTTAGTGATATTAAGTCACTCCCCTAAACAAAAATTGTCAACTCTTTTCTTTCCTTATTCAGCCAACAACTTTGCATTGCCTCTTTGCAATGAGTAATCAACATATATGAAATCTTAATCATATTCACTCAATTTCAGGATACCGTAATTGCCAGTGAACTACGGTAGAATTAGAAGTCATATTCAGTGATTTGAGGGAGCTTATAGAACATTTCCTGTTTCATTTTCCTCAAGAATAACATGTGATTGCAACAGGGACTTTCTGAGCGAAGGGCATTTTACTCTTGACTTGTGTGATTTAAGCTATGTCTCAGTTTGAGAATTGGGCAATCTTACAACAATATTTCCTGTTACTGTCCTATGGAGTCTCAGCCTTTGTAACAGTGTCTTTAGTGCGATATTCTCCCTCAGTCATTGCCCTTTAGTTTTTCAGGACACTCTGGACTACGTCTCAAGTCTCAACCACCACAATGTTTTCATCATTAGGGCTAACAGAAATCTTACAATGCTCTGGAAGTTACCTGTATTCCATCTTTATTAGTATACAAGTTGTGATAGTGCATTTGAGTTACAGGGTTGGAGAAGATTATTGTGAGCCCCATGGACTGCAAAAAGGGCAAATTGGTCTGCCTTGGAAGTACAGTCAGGGTGCTTCTTGGAGCCAGGGATGGCAAGACTTCATCGTACATATTTTGGACATGTTTTCAGGAGAAAACAGTCCCTGGAGAAGGACGTCATGTCTGCTTAAGTACAGGGGCAATGAAAGAGAGAAAGGTCATCAAGGAGATGGATTGATAGATACCTGATGGTAACAAGGGATTGAAGCATGAGAGTGATTGTGAAGATGGCTTGGTAGCTATGGGTTGTAACTGAATACAACACCTAACAGCAACCATGTATTTTGTCACTCACAAGTTTGGGGCATCTTGACCAACTTGGCAAAATAACCCAATTCAGTCATGAAAATCGAGAGTACTGACAGTCATTGAAAATCCTTTGTTGACTCACTGTTTTGGTACTGTACAAATGACTTTGCTTCTAGGAAACCATCAGAATAATCCAGAACCTCAGTATAGCCCATTATATTTATTGAAAGATGTTCTCTTACATTAACTTGCTGGGGCCTCATAAAACATCTATCAGTTATGGGCACTTCATTATCTTCTTTTCATTAATGGAAACATTTGAGACACCAAAAAGAGGCAATAAAATATCTAGTTAATGATTAATGTTAGACTGGAAACTGGGCCTGTAACTTTCAACAAGGGCTCCATTCACATTACAACACTGCATCTTTTTTTTTTTTAAATCAAAAGAACTAGAATCAGCACTTGCTATCTGTGAAGTTATGGAACTGAAATTTCTTCTCTTTTAAATCATTTTTATTACCCACTTATAACGGTTTTCCCAACTTGAATTTGAAATCAGAGTGTCTTGAAGAGTCCTCCTCTGTGTTTAAGGGGAAAAATGAACAATTTTTTATTAGAATTTGCTCTCTCATTAACAGTCCTTGAAATATACAGGTCACCTAGTCAAATCATATCTACTTTATTATATGAGCATTTTTATTGGGTGAAATCTGTCCTAAAATGTCCTAAAGATGGCAAAACTTCTTGTAGAAAATGCAGGTGCTTTTATGAAAATGTTAGAACAAGAGAGATCACAGCAGAATACTTAGTCCAGCTCCCTTACATAAAGGTGAGAAGAAATAGTGCAAAGAAAGGACAGTGACTTTAAGGTCAAATTCACACATCTTGTTAGTTAGAAGCAGGCTTGTGTGCAGAAGTCTTACCTAAATACTCAGTTATGGAACTACCGACATCAAGAAAGAAGGTTTGGAGAGGAATGCATCCTTTCATCTCTGGCGCCTTGCACTGAGAACCTCCTAGAATGAAGAAACAAAGAAAAAGTAATTCTTTTTCTACAGCAGGTCCTCAGAATTCAGACTTTAGTACCCTAAACTATTCTATGACAAGATAAGTGGAGTTACAGAAAGATGGCAGCCTAAACAAACATGCTGTACAAACTCTTGATAATGAAGTATGTTAGGCTGGGTTCTCTAGAGAAGCAAAATTGGTGATGGTTGCTTATGTTTGCCTAAAGAAAGAGAATTATATCAAAAAATGGCTTACACATTTTTAAAGGTAGATAAATCCAGTCAGATTTAAGGCAGACATCTTTTGACTCAAAGAAGCTCAAGAACAGGAAGTAGGGTGATGAAGCAGAGACATCAAAGGACAGAAGATGGCAGATATAAAGGTAAATAAATCAGAAATTAGCCAAATGGATTCACTACTGGTAGTCTACTAATGACTTCTGAGACAGACAGATGATACACGGGGGCTAGAGGAATCAGATATAAGATCTACCTTGCACAGAAGGGGAAGGGCCAAAGAGGATTTGACTCAACTTGGTCTCTTTATTATACAGAAGGCCACACAGTCAAGGTGTCATCAGACTGCAACCCAATTAATAGGTTGGCTTCTACCCTGTCCTTCTCCGGGAGTATCTCCAGTTGGCACAACCACTAACCATCACACAAAGAGATGAGGGACCAGAATATGAAGGACAGATATGTGTGATTAGCCTTGAACTTCAAGCCTGAAGGAAAGAAAGGATAGAGGAGTAAATTGAATCCTGATTAGGAGAAGAGGCAGAACGAAAGCGGTCAGAGAGAAAACAAATGAGTAAATTCTCAGTTGACCTGGCATAATGTGGCCATGACCAGTTCTGCTTTCTCCAAACCAGTATAAGTGTTCACATGGGTGACTGATCACGAGAACGGGGACAGCCATTGAGTGGCTAAGCTCTCACCAACATGCAATCATCAAGCAAATGCAAAATCACAATATCTTGGAGACAACTGACACATCCGGTCCACATTAAGAATCAAATGAAGCCAATTAAATAAGCAACCAATAAAGCCAGAAGGCTTATCAGGAAGAAAATTCATCAGAACTATCAGATCCAGAATTCAAATGACGCTATTTGTGATTCTTCAATAACTTGAGAGAAAGTTCAACAGAAGCAAGAAAAACACAGGGGGGTGGGAGGAGTACTTTAAAATACTGTAAGAACAAAATGACAAAATAAATGAAAATTTTGAAACCATACAAAAATAGTAAATCAAAATATAGAAGATGAATACTAAGATTTCAGAAATAGATAATTCTTCAAAATAGCAGAGGATAAAATTTAAATCAATGAAAGGTAAATTTGTGAGCTTGAAGAAAAATGGTGAGGGGCAAAGTAGACTACACATTGGGTTCCTAAATGCCAGACTAATAGTTGGACACTACCAACCACTCTGCAGGAGAAAATGAGATTTTCTTACTCCTGTGAAGATTTGCAGCTTTACAAACCCATGGGGACAGGTTTTCTCTCTCGTTTAGGCTCACTGAATCAGAAATAACTCAGTGACAGTGAGCTTAGCATGGTTTGGAATCTGAAATAAACCTTTTTTGTTAATCTAAAGAAATCCTAAGAATTATGTGAGATACCATCATGAGGAGTGTTTGTGTGACAGGAATTCCAGAATGAGTTGGGGGAAAATAAGGCAAAGGGAAAATTGTCTGTGATAGTTAGGTTTTGTGTCAAGTTGGCTAGGTCACACCTCTCTTTTCTTGCTGTTCTGTGTCCTGCATCTGGCTCATAGATCTGCCATATTGTCTGCACACCCTGGGAGCTGTCAGCACAATACAGTAGTTCTTACTGATCTTGAATTCATTTGACTCTATGGCCACAAGCCTGATTTGCTGTTTATTTGTCTTCTTGCTTCCAGTTTTATCAGCCCTAACATCTACTCCAGACTTTCTAACCTTGGATCCATCTACACTGACCTCCACAAGGCAGAGGTCTTCCTTCTTGGTCCATCTTTCTTCTTCCTGGTTTGTCAGTCCTAGCAGGTACTTGGATCAGGAAAAGCCTCCAGCTTAACAGTTAACCCATGGGCTAACTTACTTTGAACTACTTATACAATTGAACTACTTATACATTGTGTGATCAAATTTGGATACAAAATTCTTAATACATATATATACACATATATATACATATACATACATATATATAAAATCACTCATTTTGCATCTCTGGAAAGTCCTGCCTAACATATTTGAAATGAGGAGTGGATCTATAGAAACAAAATTGTACTGGTAAGTTTTCTAAATTGTTTATCAAGTCTGATTAGGTCTCAAGGTACTTATAACTCTGCTTCTGCTCCTGTTAGTACCGATAACTTTTCCACTATTAATAAATAGAGTGCTGTTAATCTATGGCATGAGAGAGCAATGTTAATTGCCAAAGTGTAATGAATAATAGATGGAATATTGGTGAGAGTGAGGCTTGGGTTTATCACACATTTGGTGATTTTTTCCAACAATTTGTGAGATTAAGAAATATATGGAAGATGGTGGATTGATATTGCTTACAGTTCTGACATGACTACTAGTGGTCATGATTTTTCATGACCTCAAAGAAAGGAACCATGACCATCTGATGTGCTTGTTGTTGATAAAGCAAATGTAGAACGAGTAATGAAAGCAGGTGGTTCTAAATATTAGGCACAGCCACATGATCAGTTGTAAAAATGAGAAATATAATTGCTATGAATATTTTTTCTTCTTGTACATAGATAAAATATTTTTGTTTTTTCTAGCATAATATATAAGATATGGCAACAAATGTACAAATGTGCTTGACATAATTGATGTATGGATGGTCATAAGAGCTGTAAGAGCCCCCAATAAAATGATTTATTAAACATCTTTAATGTAAGATGTAAATCAGGTTGGTACATTTTCAGTTGTGCACATTTTCCTATTATCGTACTAGATGTAAATATGACTCCGCTGTTGTTTTTGTTTGGAGACTTTGAAGGATTTTAAGATAGGTCTACAGGCGTCAAGTTGACAATGGGCAGATTGTGGTAGTTAGGTTTTGCCTCAACTTGGTTAGGATTCTCTGTTTGGCGTGGACTCCCACGATGTGATCTAACAACTCCATGACAGCTGTGCTGTGAGCACCAGCCACTGCAGGAGGATGAAGAAGGAGTACAGTCTCCTCTCTCATGTCACTTCTCGGATGCAGTTGAAGTTTTCTTGGAGATATGGCCTCTTTCTATTTAAGCACACTTCAGGAAGGCTTAACTCTCTTCTTGCTAATAAAGATCCTCTTTGGTTCCTAGACTTGCAGTATCACCTGACAACCCCGGTAGCTATTAATGCTCTGCCATATTGCCTACTCATATTGCCTCATCATTTGCCTCTGTTGACACAAACTTGATGTCCTGCCTTGTTCATTTTCCTCCTTCTTAGTTAATCAGTCCTAGCAGTAGTGCAAGTCAAGGAAAGCTTCAAGCCTGACTTGCTGACTTTGGGTGAATCTGCACTGGCCTCCAGCAGCCTGTGGTTTTTCTGCATCCTGGGCAATCCTTCTACTTTCTCAGCCCTGGCAACTACACAAGTCAGAAAAAAGTCTCCAGCTTAACATTTGACCCAGCGACTTTCTGTTTCTACCACTGTGTGAAACCCTTTCTTGACATAAAATGTGTGTATATATATATGTAACTGATTTTGCTTTTCTAGAGAACTTAGCCTAACATATTGTCAAATAATTGTTGAAAGAAAATTCATCTAGCATCATGAAAGATGAGAAGATGTGCACTCAAATAGCTGAATGAATGCTAAACAAGATCAAGAGAAAATTGCTATGATATAAAATGATCAAACGATCCCAATATAAGGAAAACATCCTGACCACAGCCCAGAAAAAAATGACTCTTAATGAAAAATATTGCCAATCATATACTCAACAAAAGTGTCCCTTAGATACAGTTCTGAAATTAGGATATTCCCCCAAAAGAACAGAAGTTAAAAATTTGTAAAAATCATACCCACCATGCAAGAAGTACTGCAAGCGAACTTTGGAAAGAGAAACATCAGCAGACAACAGCCTAAGACTAATACACATGACGACACTACCCACAAGTCAATCCAAATGTAGAAGTATCCCAAATAAAATAAACGTATAAGACTAAAGTGAAGAACCAGAGTTACTAATTAGTAATGAAAACAATTGCAAAGTAAGTAGAGGTATTGGACAGTAGTTAGAACATTCTAATGGAATGGAAGTGAAGTATATTTCATGAAAGAACAGGCTTTTTATCTTGGGAAGAAAACAAAAAAATAACCTAAAATGAATTAATCTTAAGAAAAGAAAAATCAAAAATATTTTTGGAACACTAATACAACATAAATGAAGAAAATGATAAGAAAACCTACAAACAAAAACTAGTACAACAAAAAAATTATGTAGATTAAAGAAATCAGAAGCACCAGAAAAAAAGTATCAGAATTCTAGCAGTAAATCAGGACCTACGCACAATAACACTGAATAGAAATAGATTAAATGTCCCCATTAAGAGATAGAGAGGAGCATAGTGGAGTGGGAAAGCAGGACCAATGAAAAATTTACAGATAGAAAAAACATAGATCAAGCGAAAGACAATAAAAGAATTGCAGGTGGGACATGCAAAATGTTATCAATGTTATAAATTTCTTAGAAAATAGATTTTAAAACAAGCTCCATCATAAGAGGCAAAGAAGGACATCAAAAGATCAAAAGGCCATAAAAGAACATTAAAAAATTAATAAACTCTTACAGAAATGAAGAGAGAAATAGCAGGTCTTCAATAATAGCAGGAAACATTAATACAGGATCCCTGGTGGCATGGTTACACATGGGGCTGCAAACTGAAAAGTCAGCAGTTCAAAACCACAAGCTGGTCTGTGGGAGAAAGAGGGCCTCCTAATACAATCAATAGTTACAGTCTCAGCAACTCAGAGGCAGTTCAACCCTGTCCTACAGAGATGCTATGAGTCAGCATTGATTTGATGACCTGAGTGGGAATTTGATACACTACTTTCCATGAATGATAGAATACCTGGAAAGAAACTCAATAAAGACACAAAAGAACTAAACACCGTCAACCAACTTGACTTCATAGACATGTGTAGATTACTCTACTCAACTATAACATATTCATTCAACATGAAAAATATTTTGGAAAATTCTCTAAGATAGACCTTATGTGAAGCTTCAAAGCAAGCCTCAATAAAATTGAAAATGTCAAGATATTGCTAAACATCTTCTCATATCTCAACACTATATAATTAAAAATCAACTATTTGAAGGAGGAAACATAAAATACTTAGAAACGGAATAACACCCTTAAATATATTTCAAACTACTGGCTAGTTTGAAAGTTAAAAAACATGAAATGGGGGAAGGGGAGATTTCATGAACACATTTTCACTCCCAGTTTGTGAGTGATATAAAGAAGCTTTAAGAATTTTTGTCTGCTTAAATCTAGTTTTGAAGATCTAAAACAATTAAAGAAGACAAGGCAGAAAAATCACTGCTAAATAGTGATGTGTATGCTATAATTGCGGTAATTTCCTGAAGAACTCGATCAAGAATTTATTTAAAATTTTTGCCTTATTCTACAAAATGTGAAACACTTTATAAAAGTACTTTCATTGTAAAAGTAAACAATGGGGCATTAAGGCAAAGAAGAATTATGAGTGTGGAAAATAATAAAACTCTATCTGTTACTAGGTGTGAGAATTATTGTTCAAATAAATGGATCCCAGATTTATGACTAACTTTTTAATGGCAAAATCAAAGGAAGAACCATTGGTGATATAAAAATTATCCCTCAATTGCAAGTCTAATTTACTATTTAAAAGATATGTAGCTTTTCTTATTAAGGTATGAGAAATATTTCCTCAGTAGGTATTCAGAAAGAGGGCCCTGTACTTTCTTAGACTTTCATCCAGTTCTTTCTTAGACAATCCATCAATGTAGTCTATTGGCATGGCTCCAAAGTACAGTTCAGTAAAGCAATTAGATTCAAAATGATGTCGTTGAAGGAGTCGCCAATCTTGTGGTCTGGCTTGATTTCAAGGCATCTCTCAGAGTAGGTAGAGAAATACATCAAATATCTGACTCTTCAATGTTTCTTCTCCAATGTTAATTATAGCAACCATAAAGCCTGGACAGAGGAGCTCAACACCTGGCAAGGCTTTGTGATCAGGATGGTCTACTGTTCGGGATGATGACTTTCAAAATTCTGATAATGATCCCAAAACCAAGGGGAGCTGAGTATTCTAATGCACATATGTGAAACCACAGGAGTCTGATGGAGTCATGCACCACCTGGATGTCAGATGTTTACATGAGGGTAGCTTATATAGTACTGCGAAGAGGGAAGTGACAACACTGGTTTTATAATACCATCAGGGTCACATACAGGACCCGGTTTCAGTGTTGCTTACAGACTTCAATTAAGAGGAAAAAAGACCTGGCTTTCATTTTCCAAAAAGTAACCAAGGAAATTGCCATGGATCACATCAGATTTCTGCTCAAATGTGTGCAAGAAGATGACTCCCTCTAGGTTGAAAGTCAATCAAGATTCACTGTGACTGCCACAGAATTGGACATGCTGATGCTTTTGAAGAAGGTGCAGTATTGGCAACTTTTCATTCAGATGCCAGAAGAGTTGTTGTAAATCAGAATCAATGACTAAGGCAGCTAACAATGCCATCACAGCAGAACTTCTTTGTACAGGGCCGCATAATAAGATGCTTCATCCTCCTACTTACTTAAAGAATAAAAAGCAAAACAGACCTGAGTAAAACTGGAGAAAATCAGGCTTGAATGTTGACACAGAAGAGACGTTGAGAATATAGATACTTTCATAACCACACAGAGAGGGGGCGCAGATAGGAGACAAGTTGGTATATGATCAATTTTTGTAGCTTTAAAATGCAGCCACACACACAAAAAAATGCAGCCACAGTGGATCGATTCTAAACTCAATTAATTTGACCCTTTTACAGAAACATTGGCAGTAGAAAGTTTTTTAATTTAATATGAGCGTGCTCATTTTGGTAGAATTTGGAGCCAATGAATTTAGTAAGTGGATTTGTTTGGATGCCCTTAGCTAAATTGTTGAATGCCATGAAAATACCCTGCAGATTTTCTAACAGTTCCAAGCTAAAAATAATGACCTCACTGAAGATTCTGTCAACTGTTCTGATTCAAAAAATGGCTGAGAATGACTGATGGGCTCTGGTACCAAAATGCAGCCTGAAACATCTTAGAAATGATGTCTGGTTAACTAGAAAACATATAGAGGATTTCAAAGAAGATAGCTTATCTCATAATTAATAAAAATTATCATCACTCTAATACTTAATTGTAGACCAGCTGTTTATTAGGTGCTGTTCTTCACATAGTTCATGTTACTCTTACAACCCCTTATGAATTGAGACATACAATTAGTTTACAGGATGTGACTCCAGAAATTTAAGTAGCCTGCTCTGAGATCACAAAGCGAAAAAGTGCCAAAGGTAGGATTTGATCTTAGCCTTTGTGACTCAAATACGCAGTGTTCTGAACTTTATTTATCTTATGGATTCTTAGTCATTCAGGAGCTGTTCTTTTAGACCTCATTCCTAAGCACTATAGTTGACAATATAAAATTCAATTAAAAAACCAAATTCCTATCAGTACAAGAATGGGGTTTAGCAATAACTGAAGAGCCCTGGTAGCGTAGTAGTCATACAGTGGGCTGCTAGCTACAAGGTTAGAAGTTCAAAACCACCAGGTGCCCCACGAGAGAAAGGTGAGACTTTCCACTCCTGCAAAGAGTGACAGTCTTGGAAACCCACAGGGTCAATTCCACCCTGTCTAGAGGATCACCATAAGTGGATATAGACTTGATAGTAGTGAGTTGTTTTTTGCTTTTTTCATAAGGACCTGGCTTATTCATTACCTCAATCCTCTAGCTCCAGGGAATGATACCAAAGGTGAGCAGTACAGTCTGGAAGTAGGTGAATAAAGCATGAGACCACAAGATTCTCCACATATCATGGCCTCTAGCTGGTCAATAATATCTTGTAGTGCAGTGGTTCTCAACCTTCCTAATGCCGCGACCGACCCTTTAATACAGTTCCTCATGTTGTGGTGACCACCCCCCCCAACCATAATATTATTTTCTTTGTTACTTCATAACTGTTATTTTGCTATTGTTATAACTCTAATGACCCCTGTGAAAGGGTTGTTTGAGCCCCAAAGGGGTTGCAACCCATAAGTTGAGAACCACTGTTGTGGAGAGTGAGAAAAAAATTGTGTGTAGAGGAAGTTTCTATTGAATACATCTTGAGTACTGGGTATTGCAAAGTAGAATTTTTCACTATGGAATTTTCAATGACTGATTTTTCAGAAGTTGACCACGAGGCCTTTCTTCCAAGGCACATCTAGGTGGACTCAGCTACCAAATTTGTGATTGGTAACCAAGTGCATTAACCAGCTACACTCCCTGTGAAGAAAGACCAGGTTTTCCAGCCTGTAACAGTTACAGTTCAGACACCCACAGGGGCTTGCTAGAAGTCAGCATTGACTCACTTGATGGCAGTGAGTTTGGTTTCGTTTGGGAATGTTTAGAAGGCTGCTGTGCTCACCACTATACCAACAACGTAGACTGATTTTGGAATATTTATGGGAGAAATTTCCAAAGGGTTTTTCACCTGCAAAGCTCCTTGTTGGTTTGAACCACCAACATTTTTGTTTGCAATAGACCACTTAACTATTAAGCTACCAGGACTTCTTACTATGCCCTTAGGTTTACTGGAGAAATACAACAACCATTACTGCAGAGTTTATTTTGACTCTTGCAACATATGGGTTCATCATGGATCAGTGTGCATGGGTGTTACCCAAGTCCTTTTGGATTCATGGCCCTGATCCTGGAATAGAGCTGTGTCCCAAAGTGTTCTCTTAATGTATTCTTTATGGAAGTAGATCACAAAATGTTTCTTTCATGGCATTGCTGGCTTGATTGAAACCTCTAATTTTCTGATTAGTAGCTGAGCACAAACAGTGGGCACTACCTAGGAACCTTTGTTTGAGTGCAAAATTTATTTAAAACAGAGAATTAAGTTTTTGTTTTAGTCGTTTTGTTTTTTGTTTTCTTTTATTATGTTCACTTTGCTTTATTTTTACATGTATTATTGTATCTGCACATATTGCTGGACTAGAGAGGTAGGATAAATAATTCAAGGGAAAGAACAATGGAACCTACAGTTCAGGGGGAACACAAGAGAGGGGAAGGTGGGGGAAAGGAAGGGAGGATGCCATCAAACCCAGGTACAAGGGAAGAACAAGTGGTCTAAAACTGATGGCATGGAGGGCATAGGATGCTGGGATGATGGGGGTGGAAGCCTTGATCTAGGGCAAGGTAGCCGAAAGAAATTACCAAAACCCAAGGAAAAACCAAACATGATAGTGGGACAAGAGGAAAGTAAAAGGATATAGAGGGAAGAACTGGGAGGCAAAGGACATTATAGAGGCCTAAATACAATCATGTACATATGTAAATATATTTATGCATAATTATAAGGGAATAGATCTATTTACATATTTTTATTTATAAAGTATGGGCAGCTGATAGACAATGAATCTCCACTCAAGTACTCTTTCAATGCAAGAACACTGTTCTATCAACCTGGCACTCTGTGATACTAACCTTCCCTGACATGATTGCTGAAGAAAAAATAGGTGCATAAGCAAATGTCTTGAAAAAGCTGATGATGCCCAGCTATCAAAAGTGTCTGGGGTCTTAAAGGCTTGAAGATAAACAAATGACCATCTAGCTGAGAAGCCACAGAGTCCATATGAAAGAAGCACACCAGCTTGTGTGATCATGATGTGTCAATAGGATCAAGTATCAGGCATCAAAGATGCCAAACAAAACAAAACAAAATCATATTGATATGAATGAGGGAAAGGGCAGAGTGGAGACACAAAGCCCATCAGTAGTCAATTGTGAATTCTCTTCCAAGAAAGAGATAAGTCAATAAGGATGCAGTATAGCACTAATAAAACACACACCCTTCCTCTAGTTCTTTAATGCTTCCTCTCACCAACTCCCCCTATCATGAACCCAATTCTACCTTACAAATGCAGCTAGATAGACCAGAGTATGTACATGGGTACAGATAAGAGCTGAGAACACAGGTACTCAGATAAACCCCTCAGGATCAGTCAGAGGAATAGTGATACTAGGAGGATACGGAAAAGGTGGCATGGGGTCGTTTTAAGAAGGAACCAATCACAATGATCAATGATGTACGGCCCTCTCCCAGGGGGACAGACAACAGAAAAGTGGATGAAGGGAAACAGCAGTCCATATAAGACATGAAAAAAATTGTAAATTATCAAGGGTTCATGGGGGAGGGAGAAAAAATAAAGAATAACTGATAGCAGGGTCTCAAGTTGAAAGAAAGTGTTTTGAAAAAGAGGATGGCAACATATGTAAACAATGCTCTTGACATAATGGATATATATATGAATTATGATAAGAGCTGTAAGAGCCCCAATAAAATAAAACTTAAAAATACAACAGCAGAGAATGTCATGTTTAAACAGTTGAAACCATGTCATATAGTTCAAGTTCCAATACCAGTAACTGAATTGCTGTTTGTTTGTTTGTTTGTTTAATGGGAATGACAAAACCCAGATACTTGTACAGGGTGGTAGTTTACAATTTGAGGGCGAGGGGCAGATAGTGATGAGCCTAGGTGCTAGTTTTTACATTGGGATTATAAATTTCTGAACTACTCCAGCATATCTCCAATCTGTAACTACAGAAAGGAAATCAACACTGAACAAGTCCTATTTTCACTGTCTGGTACAATATTTAATACATTGGTAAAACTTATCATGAGTATATGTGACTTCTCAATAGAGGAATATCCACTCTGAAAAATATGCTTAAATTCTAAAAACAAATTATCAGAAATAATTGGTCACGTAGTTTATTAATTCATTAAGGAAATGCTCATTATAGTTGGTGGGGCCTGCCACTGTATGAGATGATACCACAGAGCAAACTAGAGGGTGTTTATCTTAACTTTCCTGCCAGGCATTGCCCCCATGGACAAAGGTCAGTACTAGGATGAAATGGTACAAGCTTATGTTTTAAAAGGGAAAACTCAGGAGATCTGATTTAGGGCGATCAGGACAACATCCTTAAAGTGGTGGCTATAAACGAGATTCTAAGGATAAATATTAGTTAATGAAGCAAAGGGGAAAAGAAAACACATCCTAGAAATAAAGAATGTTATGTTAGTCCAGGTAGACTAGAGAAACCAATTCATAGACATCCATAGGGATATAAGGGAATGGCTTATAAAAAAAGGAATAGAACATTAAGAAAGCATCCCAACCCACTCCAGTTCAAAGTCATAAGTCCAATATTAGCTCACTTGTTCAATCTCAGTCTATAAAGTCTCCTTCCGAGTCATGAAGTCACAGGCCAGTAGGTGTAGGGTACTGGCTCTGGCAGGGGTCCCCTCATAGCTCCCCACTTCTAGGGCTCAGGGTCCATCAGCAGCATCCATTGGTGATAGAAACAGGGGTCTTTCTGTGGCCTCTGGCTTCAAAAGTCTGGTTCCATCAGAGTAAGGTCATGTGACTTCTGCTCCAGCTTTTCGAGCTCCTCAGACACTGCCATCCTGTCCTGTCAGTTGAGTGATTCCCAACAACTGGGAAATATGGTGTCTCATCTCTATGAGGGAAATACCACAAGACTTCCCAGAATTCTCAAGAGAAAGGCATGCCTACACAGAGGCCTCATTGGCTATCTCCAGATTGACAGGCTAGACCCCACCCCTAATCCCAATCATGAAATTGACATCAAGTACATGACCGCCACAAATGTCAAGTTCTAGACCTTGCTGAAAGGCAGGCAGGATTTTGACAAACACGAGAGACAGAAGCAGACCAATGAGGTTGCAGCAGTAAAAGAAAAAGACCATGGTGTGAATTTACTTTAGTAAGATAGGTAGAGAACATATCAGAATCATCTAAGACTTTTGTCTTTACCCTAAGAGAGTCGAAAGCCAATGGAGAAAGTTTTAGTTGGAGAAAGCAAGGTTAATATTCTGCTTGCACTTTGGAAACCCTGACTAGCTGTAGTATGAAGAATGGATGGAAGAAGGCCCAGAGTGAAAACAAAGAAACCATTTGAAGACCACCCACCTGGATGAGAAATGATGCTAGCTTGTAACAAAGTGAAAAGAAACAGAGAACCCCAAAGGCGAACTAAGAGATTGAATGGACAGGACTTGAAGGATTCAGGATAAATGAGATGAGGGAGCAAGAGCGAGGAATAAGTAGTTTCTGTGATCTCCAATTTTCTAATAGTATTAACAATGGGTGTGTGAGAGTATGGTTAGAAAGAGTCAGAGATCACAAGTTTAATTTGGGGCTTTCTTGACCTTAAATTCTTCACAATCTATCCAAAAGGAAATGGCACCTAGGCTTTTAGACACCCATCTGGAGCATAGAGCGGGCTTCCCAGAAAGTATGCATTTGTGACTCCTCAGCATGTTTGGATGCTAATTGGATTGATAGACATGTGGGTTTTCACCGGAGGAGTTACAGAGTGAGCCGAGGAGAAGGCTTAGGATAGTCGAGTATTTAATGACTACCCTGAGCATATATGACATGATAGATATGGGAAAAAAAAAAAACTAGGAAGAAACAGGCAGAGAAGTAGGAAGGAAACATCATGGGAGCATCATGAAAGACAAAGAAAGAAAGCCAAATAACTCTTGGGCACACGAGGCTCTAATTTGGAATATTTATCTATTAGGAAGATTATACTTCCTACTAGTCACAGTCAGCTAGTCAAGGAAGGAAATTTGGTTTTAAATTCTTGCTCTAATATTAATTTCAAAACCTTAGACAAATCAGCCTTTGTGATCTATTTCTCTTATCAAAATATGAATGCTATATCAGAATATGTTTACATCCATAGACACAAGCACATCCTTATTGCCTCTTGACAACTAGTGATGGTTGCTTCTGTTGGTTGTTTAGCTTCTTTAGAAACACATTCTGACTTTGTGTCCACTTAACTGCTAAAAAATGAATATATAAAGCCCTCATCTGCCTATGTGATCATGAGGTGCTGAAACAATCGGGCATCAGGCATCAAAAACAAAAATCAAAATCAATGGACCAATTGACTCTCAATATTGCTGAAGATAAATGGATACCGAGGCAAACAGAGTAGAAGAAACAATGGTGCCCTGCTACCAAATGACTGAATGTCTGGACTCTCAAAGACTTAAAGATTATCAAGTCACCATTTAGCCCAGAAACAGTAAAGCCCACATGGAAGAAGCACACCAGCATGTGTGATCAAGAGGGGCCGAAGGGAGCAGGTATTGAGCATCAAAGAACAAGAATCACATCATTACGAATGAAGGGGAGATCAGGGTGGGGACCTAAGGCCCACTGGTGGGTAATTGGTCACCCCTTTACAGGGGAGCCACGGGGAGGAAACAGACCAGTTAAGGGGCAGCCAAGCAGTGATGATGCACACAAGTTTCCTCTAGTTCCTGAAGCCTTCCTCCCACCAACCATCATGGTCCCAACTCTACCTTACAAATCCAGGTGGACTGGAGAAGGTACACTAGTCGAGAGAGGAGCTGGAGATATGGGGAAACCAAGATGGTGAGCCCCTTCCGGCCAGTGGTTAGATTGGAGCTGCTGGAAGGGTGGAGAGAAGGTGGGGTAGAGAGACGGAACCAACTGCAAGGATATACACATAAGCTCCTATTTGAAGGCTGGGCATCAAAGGAGTGGGTTGGGGGAGAGGTCGGGCAGTGTAAGATATGACAGAACAATAATAATGTATAAAACATTGAGGGTTTATCGGGAAGGGAGAGCAGGGGAAGAGGGGAAGGGATGGAATAGTCTATACCAAAGGCTCAAGGGAAAAGGCGGATGTTTGGAGAACAATAACAGCAGCAGGCATGCTAAGGTGCTTGGCACAGTATGTTTATTTTTGTATTGTGAAAAACGATGTACAAGCCCCTAAAAACATTTTTAATTTTTAAAAAGTCAAAAAAAAGCACTCATCTTCATTTGTAATGTGTGTTAGGCATTGGACAGCTACGCTCAAGGTTTGAGGTATAAGCCTACCAGTGACTTTATGGAAAAAAGATAAGACTATCTGCTTCCATAAAGATTTAGAGTCTCAGAAACCGTTTATGGAGTTACCATTCATTGACTCTAAGGCTGTAGGACTATAAGAAACCTTTTTAAAAATTATTGCAATATACTTTATTGGTCTCAACTAAATTACTGCTTGAAGAAAAATACATTTCATATATTACTTTAAAGTATTTCAAATGTTCTCATTATTTTTAAAAAATTTCTCCTGGGCTAAGATTATAGATATATAAATTGAGGTTTTAAGGCATTTGCTAATGAATATATATCTATATCTATTAAATACTTTAAATAAATTTTCAATATGTATTTCCCCAAGTAGTTTAACTTATGGACATGGATGGCCTTACTTTATTACAAAGAGAGCACCCTGCTGGCTAAGTCCACTATGTTGTAGTAGACAGGGAATGGTATAAGAATTATACAACTCTCGGTTTGATCCAGGTGGAATTAATTCTTACATTTTTTTATTTTTTAATAGTCTTTTCTTAACTACTTGGACAGGTCATTATACTACCATATTGCCTCAATCGCTTCACTTATGAAACGGGGACAATGCTAATTCCTCCCTGACAGATAATAATATGATGCCAGAATGACCACTTCTAGAAAGAACACTTGACCTGCAGGCTCATTGTGACTGTATTTAGACTGCTGAACTCTTAGTTAGAAGTAGCCAAAATAAAGGTCATCAGATCTAGAAAAATAATTATACTTTGTTCAGTATATTCAGAGCTCTATGAGCCATAATAACAAATTATTAGGTTGCGGTCAGTGAACTTGGTCAAGATGGACAGCTGATTTCCATATGACTTATCACATTGATTCTAAAAAGTGATTGTTTCTTCTGGGCTAGATTTTAGTACAAGATGCCCCACTAGCAGACTTTCACAGACACCAAATCTCCAAACCAAATTCACTGCCTGTAAGTCAATGCTGATTCATCGTGCCCTGAAGGAGAGAGTAAAGCTAACCTCAGAGGTTTCTGTGCTCTGAGGCTGGCAGCAGTCAGCCTCATCTTTTTTCCCTTACAGAATTTGGTGGTTTCGAATTGCTAACCTTGTGATTATCAGCCTAAGACATAACTCACTAAACCCCCCAGCGCACCAGTTTCACAGAGAAGACCCTCAATAACAATGTGTTGAGTGGATAGATAAATAAAGAAAAAAGACATGAGATTTAAGTTCTTTTTTACATTTGAGGGAAATGTATAAAAATTTGAGGCTGTCTTGATCTTTCAAACTCAGCAACTCTGAAGTTAATCGATGTTATGCTGGTGCATGCAGCCCTTCATTTGCTCAACATATCATGGGTGATCAGGATCACAGAGATAAACCACATCTAAAGGGCTCTACCTGGTGCTATATTGGAAAATCATGAACCCCATAGTGACAAGGTTAAGCTAGGCAAATACAAGAGGGCTTTAAAAAGTCAGGGGGGGAAAGTCCATTGTCTTTTCATTCCATGTCTCCTTATGACATTTTGAAGCCTCTTCATAATGTAATGCCCCTCTGCTGACCCATATTGACTCTTTCCCTTGTAAAACAAGTGCATCTCTATGATGTTTCTCAACAAACCTGTGGTCACCCCTTCTGAACTAAAAGTTAAGACAAGTTGTTCATTATGTTTTTGCTATTATTATTTACTTTGATACATAATGTTATTCCTTTCTTTGGGAAATTGTTTTCTAGTTGCTTATGAGCATCCTTTAGTTGACACTTTCCATACTGACATTTTGAAAGAGTTACTGATTTTTGGTTTGTTTATTTCAAGAATTGTAAGACAGAAGTCCTGATGGCCCGTAGTCCAGTATGCCTGCACTATCCAAAACATTAGTAAGGTCAGTGATTTGATCCCACCAGTTGCTCTTTGTGAGAAAAAAGTGTCAGTCTGCTTCTATAAAGATGAACAGTGCTTCGCAAGTAGATGTGTGTTCTCCCATGTTTATTGCAGCACAGTTAACCATTAATGCCAAGAAACTAGATGCAGCCCAAATGGTCAACAGTAGAAAAATGAATACAGAAATGATGGTACATACACACAATGTGACACTGTGGGCCTCTAAAAAGCAGTGATGAAAACATGAAGCACCACAAAACATGGGAAGACCTGGAAATCATTATGCTCTGAAATAAGTCAATCACAAAAGGACAAATAAGCTATGAACCCACAGCTATAAAGAGAAACACCAACTAAAGAAGTCGTAGAAACCATTTTCCAAACAAAGGGATAAAAAGCGTGCCTACTGGCCTTAAACCATACATCACCCCTCTTATATGCACTTCTTAAGAGCCACCTTGTGAAAAGAGACCTCGTCTTGTCTGGGGTCACACCTTCAAAAGGGAGAAGGAGAAAGGGAGAAGACCATTCAACACTGAGACAGTTGAGACAAATCAATAGCCATGTTACAGGAGTGAAAAGAGAGTCTTACTGGGAAGTCAAGTTTAGATTAGAGGAGGAGAGTCTCGTTATTTCAGAGGAGGTATGTGTGTGTGTGTGTGTGTGTGTGTGTGTGTGTGTGTGTGTGTGTGTGTAAAATCTCTGCTGGTGAGTAACTGGGAAGGAACTACTTCACATTGGGAAGGATGCTCAACAATAATTATAGAAAGAAAGCCCAAGGGGAGAATGAACCTGGTACTATGCTCCTGGTTAGACAATTTTGAATCAGATTCTCCCCAACCCTTAGTGAACCACGCCATGGACTATGCACTACGATGACGTTAGACTCTGGCCTTACAGAGAACATCCAGCACTCATGGGCAACACCACATGGAAACCCCAATGAAGGAACTGATCCCTACCTCAAAATTACCAGACTTAAGACTGACATTGGACTTTAGACTTAAGCCAGAAATTCACCGATGAGAGAAGAAACAAAAGCCAACCATCCCAGGACCATGCAAGTGGTGGTCATTGGACCATGTACAGGATCCCTGGCTTAGTAGGTGTCCAATGACCTGCTCTGGAGACCCAGAACTACCATATAGTTACTATTCTCATGCTCTCATTGTATTATATGACACGCGTTGTTGTTTTGCACAGATTGTAAGCAGAGTTCACTCATTTAAGAATCCAACCTGGGGCTGAGCCCCGATGGCGTAGTGGTTGTGCGCGGGACTGTGGCCCACTGGGTTGGAGATTCAAATCCATCAGCAAGGCTGGGCCTCCTACTCCCACCACCAAAAGGCAGTAATGCCCCCCCAAAAACAAAAAAAGAGCAAAAAGATAAGAATTCAATCTGTACAAAACAACAACTCATGAATTGCAGTCTACAGCTGGATTATACTTGTATAACCTCTTTCTCAACAGTATCTTAAATTAAATTCCGTTGCATAAATTATCGTTGTTATATAGGGAATCACCTTATACCCCAAGGGGATCGTTGATAATAATTTCTACCAAGCCAGAGTCATACATAATCTGTGGGCAAGCAGATGGATTATGGGTTCCCACTTAATTCTAGTCTCAATGGCATGCATTGCACTTGCCTTCATAAAGTGATCAATGAAGATATAGGTTCTACAGGATGGGTGTTGAAAGAATGAGTGAAGAAAGCAAATGGTGCCTAGCTATTGACTGGAAGTCAGTCTGGGGTCGTAAAGGCTTATATTCAAACAAGCAGTCATCTAAGTGAGATGTCAACTAAGTCCACATGGAAGAAGCACACCAGACTGTGTGATCCAAAGATGACAAAGAATAAAATCTACATATAATGAAGGGAAAGGTTTCAGAACTCAAATTATGAATACTTGATTTTTAGAAACCAATGGAGGATTGTGGGAGGCCAAAATCCATCTGCAGAGTCCCTATTTGGATTAAGTCTTTGGCAGATCACCCCTGGCCACAGTCCAGGGATGTGAATTGCCTAATTATCAGTCAGAGATTATGTCAAAATTGATTGTGGTACATGGACCTCAGGTAAAATATGAAACCTGCGCTGTTGACCTCCTTCTTGACCCATCCTGAATTCCCTCTAGGTTTAAATGTTTCTCACTTGTTCTATGACAGAAATGTTTTCTCTGGCTTATTTTAATCCTACTGGAGGTCTTTTATACACAGTAGGAGGGCACAGCAGAACATCCTTTTCATAATTACTCACAGGGGAAACCTGGAACTATCTTCCCCCACCTTCTTACTACATAAGACAATGTCCTTTGAAGGCAGAGACCCTGACTAGAAGAACAACCACATTAAATAATGCATTGTCCCAACAGCTATATAACAGTTTGGTTATGTATTTCCCTATTGCTACATACTTACCAGTCAGTTTCAAAAGTGACATTCGTTTCCAATTGCTGAAACTTGCTATGCCTCTATAATAAAAATTGAATGCTGCTTAGTCTTTCCATATAAGTATTGGGGAAATGCTTTGGTATTCTTGAATATGCAATTAAGTCCCATTGGTCTATCTGCTTCTCACTTCCATAATTTCTTTTGTTCAGTACTTTTTAGTACAGACATTTATCTTCAAACTCAGGAGATACTTTCCTGAATGTCTGAAGGTCTATGATTAGGTTCCTATTCTCCTGATATGCTGCTGCTTTTTTATCCAGACTGTGAGCCAAAACCTTCCAGAAGGAAGACTCAGTTTCCATAGCAGAAATAATTAAAGGGTGGATGGTAAGATTGCTTCATTTTCCAGAGACTAAAGCAGGGAAGCAGTAGGGTTCAAAGACTTCCTGAGGTCATTCAGCAAGGCAATAAGCTGCTTTCTCTGGATTTTGCCTCCCTATCTGTGGCTATAACTATTACAGTACCATTTCTCTCCCTGGTTCTCAACTGTGTAGGCCTAATTACTGTTTTCCTAATTTATAGAAATTGCTAGCACCATTAGTGCAGATATATCAAGAACCCTGAGGGAGCAGTAATTCTCCTGCTGTACACTTAAATTGATCTAGTCATTTGGTTCATCAACTGCGTGAGTCACAAGATGGACTTCTCCTAAAAGGCTATCATGCAGTAGTTGAGTTTCAGACTGGTAGTCTCTACCACTTTTTGCATATTCCACTTAACCCTTCTAGACCTCTCTTTCTCTTGTCTACAGTGTAATAGCCATCTCACAGGCTAGTTGTAAAGGACAGAACCTGGTACCTCATAAGTGTGCAGTGAATATATTATAATTATCCAGCACTTGATACCTCACATGTCACCTGCTAGACTTGGTAAGAAAGTGGGGGAAGATACTTTCAGATTCCCCCTGTGAGTAATTGTTGAATGGATGATTAATGGGTAAAGAGACACTTAACCTTAAAAAAGAAACTGAATCTGATTAAGGTCTGAGGTACAAATTTCATGTATCAAAAAAATAATTAAGCATAATTTAAAAAGAAATAAATGCCATAAATGAAGGAATTGTGTCATTATTCCCTTATTTGTGCACTGGGACTATGCATAGTGCTGATATGTGGCACAAGTTGATTGGTTGTTTGTTTATTTTTTTAATGCAGCAATAAGTGGTTGAACAAATACACGTGTCCTATACCCATTACTTTTCAGGAAGCAAAAAGAGATTGCAAGCAAACATATTGAGCACATTCATTAGGACTGTCAGTTTGCTAAGAGAGGAATATCTTGTGCTTCTCAAAATTTGGTCTGCACACAGGTTCTTCCAAGGGATAAAATATAGGCAAAGACTTCTGGTCTGACAGTGAAATGGTCACTCAATAAGTAGTGGCGCCTTTCTCTGCATTTGCACTAAGGACAAAGAGAAAATTGGAAGAGAGTTCTGGGTTGAACAGTATGTGCCCCAAGTCAGATGACCTTTGTGTTCTCTGTGTGGTGAGGATGCTCATCTGGTCTGGAGGTGCTGGGGAGTGGGTCCTGAACCTTTGTTAAAATGGCTTGGAAGATGTTGACTTGATTGTTTTATTTTTATCTAAACAGTTTTCCTGTCAAATTCATTTAAAATGCCTTTCAAACAAATTCAAAATAAAATTTTAAAACTTCCCCTAGAGATAAAAATATGTAAACCTTACAATTTTCATGTTGCTTCTTTAGTCTTTAATATGCCCACAAAGGATGAAACATATTCATAATTGGTCCTAGATTGTCTCTTATACTACCTGGTATGCTGGTGGTGTTAGGTGGTGTTAAGTTGGTTCCGACCCAGAATAACTCTATGTACAACAGCACCGATCCTGAGTCATCCTCATAATTGTTCTTATGTTTGAGCCCAATGTTGATGCCACTGTGTCAATCCACCTTGTCAAGGATCTTCCTCCTGTTTGCCTTCTCTCTGCTTGACCAAGCATGGTATCATTTTCCAAAGACTTATCTCCCTTGATAGCATCTTCAAAGTGTGTGAGATAAAGTCTCACAAAGAACATTCTGGCCACAGTTCTTTCAAGACAGATATCTTTGTTCTTTTGGCGGTTCATGGGACTTCCAATATTCTTCACAAGTACAGTAATTTAAATGTATCAATTCTTCTTCTGTGTTTTTTATTCAATGTTCAGCTTTCGCATGCATATGAGGCCATTGAAAATACCATGGTTTGAATCAGGCACATCATAGTCCTCAAAGCAGTATCAGTGCTTTTGAACAATTAAGGAGATTTTTGTGTGGCAGATTTATCTAATACAATGTGCCCTTCCATTTCTTGACTACTGTTTCCATTGCATTGATTGGGATAGCAAGATGAAATCTTTGACAATTTCAATCTTTTCTCCATTTATCATGGTGTTACAGATTGGTTAAGTTGTGGGAATTGTGGTTTTATTTACACTGAGTTGTAATCCATCCTTACAATCCTTGTTCTTCATCAGCAAGTCCTTCAAGTCCTCCTCACTTTCAGCAAGCAAGGTATCTGTGTATCCCAAGTTGTTAATAAGCCTTGCTTTGATCTGATGCTGCATGTGAATTCAGAAAATCCAGCTTCTCTGATGAATTGCTCAGCATAGAGACTGAATAAGAATGGTGAGGGGATACAACCCTAATGCACACCTTGGCTGATTTTAAACTGCTTGCACAACTGCCCTTCATCCATGTACATGAGCCACAAAGAAGTGTTCTGGAATTCTCATGCTACATGATACACACATGCCTGATTCTCTAGGACCACCTTTCAGATCCATAATTTACTATTGTTGCTGCTTGACAAATGGAGTGCATAAGATGTCAGGTAACAACTGTACCTGTGGTCACTGGGCTATTAATCACGAAAGATAGGCTCTAAGCCCAGGTATTTCTGACCTCCAAATGCCTCAATTTCTCTAATGTTCTGTCTTACAACAGTGCCAGCACTAGTTGCTGTTGAGTCCATCCTGACTCCTCCCAACCCCACACATCACAGTGTATAACCATGCACCATCAAGCTCTCAGTGGCTGACAACTTTCAGAAGTAGATCACCAGGCCTTTCTTCCAAGTACCTCTAGGTGGACTCAGTTGGCAGTCTAGTACATTAACCATTTGCACTGCCTTGAGACAGAGTGAAATGCTATTCCCTCAGCAATCGCAATGCAGTAGGATTGAGCTTCAAAACGCTCATTCAAAACTGCAAGTGAATGATCATGGAATTAATTGTTCCACAAGCTTTGTGCACCCTGACTCATGTCTTCACGGGTGATGAAATAATAAAGGCTGTTTATCTCAGATCTGTCACACACACATTTTTTAAAAGGTTTTTAAAAGTTATAGATGAAAGCTTGGGTCTTTTACAGGCAAAAGTGGTTGGAAGGGAAACAGAGAAAGCATTGGGAAATATTTTTTTAATTGAAGAATTCTGGTGATCAGTGGTTCGTTTGTCCTAAATGTGTATTCATTCATAAATGGGGTGAATGCTGGCTGCATTTCGTTTTTAACATCCAGCATTTCTATGCCATCTGTATCCTCCATCTTAAAAGGCAGGGATTATCTCCTGCTATCAATCTTCCAAACACTAGGTGCTCACTTAAAAAGCACCCTGTGAATGCGGGGCATGTAGCTAAGAACACAGCACAGAGAATCTACCAGGACAAAAGGGGCCCCATCGCAGCAGCCTTCGCACCGTTCTGGTGGCTTCATCCATTCTGCAGCCAGCCTCATTGTTGGGGCAAGTGATGTGCTAGCCTGCAGTAGTGAGGTTCCCACCGAATTAGTTCTATGACATCTTTTGATTTGTGTCCTCAGAACCTGGTCCTCTGAGCTTCTCAGAATTCTCCACATCCTATACTGAGGTCAGCAATTCAAAGTCACCCGCCACCAGAAAGGTGAAGCCATGGCTGTTATAAACTATATGGCCTCAAAATCCATAATGGGCAGCTCTGCTTTGTTGTTTAGGGTCATGAGAAGTTGGAACTGAATCAGTGGCAGTGATTTGGGCAGAGATTTTTTTATTTGGTTTGATTTCTTTTTATCTTTCCTACTTATATCCACCAGTACCAGCTCCTCCTATGCACAACAAAGAATCATGACCAAAATCATATATAAATACCTGTGAGAGTGATGGTAAAAACTTGCATAGAGAGAGAGAGCATATGATATGGCTAGACACCATACTACATGTTTTTCAAGATCATTTTATTCTTCATTCTTCACCACAACCCACCTATTCCTTTTGTACACATGAGGAAACTGAGTCACAGCTAGATTGATCGACTGAATGCAAGATATAGTGCTACCAAGCGAGAGAGCGGCATTTGAAGTCAGTAATACAAGATTCAAGGTCCTTTTACTTAGCTCCTAAACTCGCGCATCAAAGAAATGTCACATTTATTTTTTGAGCACATGCATGAGTGCGAGTCCTCATTTCAGCACATCATGCCACCCTTTTGGCAAGCAGCCTCATGCAAACGTAACCCCCCGGCAATTTCTTGAAAGCTTTGGTTTGTTCAGAATGCTCTAAGATTTCTAAAGACCACCCTTGTCCATAACCATGACCCAGGAAGAGCTTCTGGATCCTAATTCAAATAGCTCCAGGGCAATATCTACTGCCCAGCAGCTTAGGCTGTGTTGCCCGCAAGCAACAGGACAGCACCCTGCCGCCCTGTGGTCTCCAATAGACCGAGCTCGTGGCACAGAGAGTGAAAGGACTGCCCCACTGTCTTTCACATGTAAGCACTGGCAGCTCGTGACTATCATCTCACGGCTCTTATAAAGGTTTCAAACCTCAAGAGGGCCAGACCGTAAATGAGGTCTGAAGGACACCCCTCGAGCCTTGAACATCGTGACGGGAGTATCTGTCAGGCTCCATCCCGAGATTTTGTTAGTCGCTGGTGGCAACCAAAGGTGGATGTTTGGAAAAGTCACCTTCACTCCCCACCATGGACTTAATAGCAACGAAATCACCTTGCATTTGTAGACCACTCTGTACTTTTCAAAGTGCTCGCACATGCATTAGTTCATTTAATCTAAATGGTCCTTGATTGGCCTAAAAGTTAAATCAGCTTCCCGATGTGCCTAACTAGCTTGGAGAGCACTCTAGGAGCTGAAAAAAACATGACCCATGTGAGGTACTTGCTCTGAAAGCAATTCTGTAAAATCAAATTCTGTAAAGTCATTATTATCCAAATTCATAAATAGCATGGCAACGACATTAAATCCTTAAGGGAATTGTACAAAGATTTCATATCTCTTATATTTACTTTGTTTCTGACACCATTTGTGGAGGCGTGGCTCCTACGTTCTATTCCAGAAGGGAAGCAACCAACAGAGAAAACAATCTCTATAGACTGACTCAAAAAACTGGCCCCTCCTTTTTAACACCCCCCCCCCCAATGAACCTTTTGAAACTGCACATTCTCTTTCAAGAGAAACAAAGCGTGATTTCTGATCAGATATCCTAAAACCAAAACTGCTTGCAACAACCAGACCGAGCCTGAATACTTCTTGCTGCTAAAAGCAGATGGTGATTTCTGTTTTAAACAAAATTATGATCTGTATCTCTGCTTCTGTTCCTTCTGCAACAGACACGAAGTAAAAGTGCATCTCTTTCTTCTTTTCTTTTCTCTGGGAGTCTATTACATTGATCAACATGGGGTAGGGGTGGAGTGTGGGCGGGAATCACCTAATTCATCCAAATATAATTATATGATGTACAACAAAACCATTGGCTGTTTTTATTCTCTTCAGGGAAGCTTTTTTAAAAAAAAAAAAAAAGAAGGAAAAAAACTAGATACAGCATAATTCTTGAAAATCACCCATTATTCTCATGGAGATGGTAGCTACAGAGACATCTATGAAGTGGAATAAGGAAGTGTATATTGCGTTTTTTTTTCTTTCTGAAATAGAGAGTAGCACAATCATTTTTACAGCTTTAACCAAAAAAATAACAGTAACCTCTCTCTTTGCTAGTGTTTGGTAAATTCTTGATGACAGGGGTACTGCAATTCAAAGTTGCTATTTTCTTTTTTGTTTATTTGGTATCAGAAAATAAAAAGGTGACCCCAACCTCCTAATCTACATAAGGAAATGGCTAATTTTATGTAGGGTGTGTGGAAGGCCTTCCCTGTGCCTCTAATCCTGGGTTCTAGGGGTGGAGTGCTGCAGTATATCAGAGGAGGTGGGACTGCAAATAAAACCTTATTTCAAAGGCACTTTCTGTTATGGATTGGAGCATACAGTTTGGGTGAGCAGACCATAATGACTTTACAGTTAGTCCTACAAGTAGTCGCTCTCCTATTTTAATATTAAACTGGCATTCCTGTAAAAGGGTCGTCTACTGTGCTTCTTTAGAATCTGAAAGTGAATACTCCATTATTCTTAAAGTCTATGTGCATTATTGTAAGGAAAATAAAATGAGATCTTAAGAATTCAGATAATTAGGAGCAAACGTTTATACATGAAGCACCCTGGCCATTCAATCAGGATCAGATAAAAATAATAATACCCCCTTTTATGTAGTGCTTAGTATGGCTAGATATTATTCTAAGTGCTTTGTAGAAGATAGTTCATTTATTGCTCACTATAATCCTTTGAGAATAAATGTTACTTTTGTTCCCATTCTATAAATGAGGAAACAAAGTCACAAAAAATTGTATGTAACTCGACAAAGATCTAACAGCCAGTATATACTGGAGCCAGTATTGAAATGTGGCTAATGGGACTGCAGAGTCTTGGCAGGTAACCATTATGCAACTCAAACTCTCAAGACTTTGAGAAGGCAGCGGCAACACAGGTATTGCAAGAACCATTGTGTCTATCCATTAAAACAAAGAAACACAATGAAAAGGAGACCAAGATAAACCCAAAACTCCCTGGTCCTAATAAGAAAGAAATTTCTATGGACTTAAATGTCAACACACATATCTATTGCTGTTGTTATTAGTGTTCAGTGTCATCAAGTCAGTTCCAACTCAAGCAACCCTGTGTGCCACACAAGGAAACATGATCCATTCTGATGTGTCCACACCATTATTCCTTTGTTTGAGTCCATTGTGGCAGCCATGGTGGAGGTCTTTCTCTTCTTTGCTGTTCCTACTTTACCCAGCATGATGCTCTTTTCCATGAACTCGTCTCTCCTGGCAATGTGCCCAAAGAACAGGAGAGGAAGTCTTGCCATCTTTGCTTCTAAAGCGTTCTGTCTGTAATTCTTCCAAGGCAGTTTGTTTGTTCTTTTGGATGTCCGTGATACTTTCAATAATCTTGTCTCACCCCAGCTAAGGCCTGACAATAAACTAGCCAAATGGATAAGGATTAAAAACAAAACCCTCTGATTCCAATAGAAACAGCAGTGTGCACAAAGGGCTGTGACAAGATGAAACGTAGAATGTATGAGCAGTTAACAAAACCAAAGGGGTTGGAAGGGATGTGTGAAGGGGGATTGAGCAGGTGAGGTTGAATATAAAGAAAAGGCCTTGGAGGACCCTACTTAATTGTCTTCTGTGCTGAAAGGGAAAACACACACCTTGGGGTTTCATCAGGAGAGTCACATTAACAAATGTGCATGTTAAAATCAATCTTCCTGCCTGGCACCATGAACAAGTTTGGAAGAGTACAAAGCAGAAATGACTATACAATTTAGAAAAGCTTATGTAGCAGAAATGAAAAAGTATTCAACAGTGATAGCAGTAGAGCTAGGTAAAAAGTAGCTCACTATGGAGATGCTAAAGTATAAAAATGATCACAAATCAGATAGTGAATTTGAGGGAGATGTTGAAGATGCCCCTCAAGGCTCTGACTAGGGGAACTATATGGACATTCAGCTTACATGGGGGAGCCTTTGAAGACACTGATCTTGAGTTGTCTTTGAAACATCAACTGGAGTTGTCAACCTGCCTGTGAGAGTCTGGGTCTGGAACATATTCAATTTGGTCCAGAATAGAGAAGTTCCTTAAAGCCACGAAAGGCTACAACCCAAGTTTGAGGGAGTGAATAAGCCTAAAGAACAATTAGAGCTGACAGATAAGTGAGGGATGAATAGTTGAAAACGGTACTGAGAGAGGCCACAGGGAAAAGGTAAGTAGTGCCTGCAACGTAAACGTTTACAACCGTCATCTAAACCATAATGGATTTCAATTCACCTAGAGTAGCAGAGGATAACGAGAGCCAGGAACCACAGGAAAAAGTATGACCACCAGGAATATTTGCCTCCTAACTTATGAATTGAATTGTGGAGCAGTGCAGAGTATTTAAAGTACTGTGGACTTTAAAGTACCATGGCCAAGAGAACAAGCAAATCTGTCTTAGAAGGAGTATAGTGAGAGTGCTGCTAGAGGCAAGGATGCTCTGACTCTGTTGTAGATACTTTGAACACCTTCTCAGGGGAGCCTGGTCCCTGCAGGAGGACGTCCTGCTTGGTAAAGTGGGGCAGTGGCAGAATGAGGGAGGCTCTCAAAGAGATGGATGGACACAGTGGCTGTGACAATGGTCTCGGGCATAGGAACAGTTGTGAGGATGGTGCAGTGCTGGGCGGTGTTTCCTTCTCTGAAGCCTAGAGTCGCTATAGGTCAGAACCAATTGGCTGGCACCTAACAACAACAGCAAAATATTTTTTTTAAGAAAATAAGTACACTTGGCCTAAGCCATGGCTTTTACAATGGCTCCTTTACCCGCAAAAGCTGGACAAAGACGAAGACAGGCCAAAAAAGAATTGACACATGTGAATCATCATAGTGTTGACAAGAATATTGAGTGCACCACAGTCTGACAGGAGAATAAATCTGTGTCGGAGGAAGTACAGCCACAATTCCCCTTAGTCTCATGAGATTGTGCTACATGTATTTTGGGGCATGTTATCCAGACCATTCCCTGGAGCACATCATGCTTGGTAGATGGAGGGCCAGTGAAAACGACGAAGGCCCTCCGGAGATAGACTGGCATCATAGGTGAAACAATGGCTGCGCAGATAGGAGAATTGGACCGTGTTTCTTTCTGTTGGACATGGGGTTGCTCTGACTTGATATCACGTAACAAGAACAATGTTGCGAAACCAGAAGAGCTGCCACGTGCCCAGCTACAATTACTGAACATCTGATCTATGATTTATACAATAATTCAAATCAAAAGAGGGAAGATAAAACAATTACAATTTTTCAATATACCAGATATACTTGCGTATAAGCTGATTTTTTTCTGGCACATTTTTATGCAGTTATTGTGGTAAACTTAGGTGCCTCAAGAGCTTCCCGTACCACTGAAGCAAAATAATCACTTGAAACATTTGCCCTACAATAAACTTTAAACCTCAGACTAAAACTCTCCCTGAAACTCTGCTTTGAACCAACTCGCCAAGATCAAATTCACTGACATAGAGTCAATTGCAACTGATAGAAACTTGGTAAGGACTGGGTACAATGCACCTGTGAGTTTCCAAGACTAATTCGTAAAAGGGTGGAAAGCTTGTCTTTCGCTCACAGAGTGGCTGGTGATTTGAACACCTGACCTTGTGGTAATCAGCCCACCATGTAACCTCTATGCCCCAGGCTCTTTGAAATAAATGAGTGTTGGCTTATTATTGGCTGAACAAATACCAGTTTTACTTAATTAATAAAGAATATTTGCATTGAATATTTCCTTTTTCCATGATTTATCGGTATGGGATCACATTGACAGCAATGTCTTTAAAGGTTATATGAGAACCTTAAGGAGAAGTAAATTTATGTCAATAATGATATAACAAGTTAGAAAAGAATAGCAAGTTAGAATAGAGTAATAAATGTGAAGAATGTAAGCAATGACACTGAATTGTTCACACGGAATTTGTTGAAATGAAGTACCACTCCTGTGCAGGTTTCCACCGAAAGTAAAAAATTTGATAAATGTTTTTAAATTTTAAAAATACAGCAAAGACAACAAGGTCAAATGCTATTTAGAGGTCAAGTAAAGCATGTACTGAATAATTACATTTATGAAATGAATTTCATAACCACATTAGCATACAGTAGAGTGCTTAGCACCAGAATTCATACTGGAGTAGGATGAATGGGGAATGAAGAAGTAGAAAGAGAAATTATTCATAACTCTTATTTTGAAAAATTATTTTTGAAAGGAAAAAAAGGATTAGAGTAGCAGCAAGAGGTACAGATGGAACAAAGATGGCCTAGGCCATCAAATACAAACCTCTAATGACAGCATTTCAGAAATCTGCCCACATTTCTAGACTCTCGATGTGACTCTTACATGAAATTGCACTATTTGGGCATTTCTCAAATGAAGGAGTAATTTATAATAGACTGTAGTTTTATAGGCTCCCAGAAGATTATTATTATTTTGGGTATAATGAGCCATTAACTTGGTCTTGATTTTGATAGCAGAGATCTGTATTCATTCCTGGTGTACATACAGGAGTTTGTATATTATCGATATGTAGTGTATGGGATAGAGCATCAATCTTTCCCTTAAGGCACATTAGGCATGGTTATTTACATGCCTTCAGAATCAAGAGTCAACATGGTATTTTCCTGAATATTTCCTCAGTACACACTGTGTATCAGCTATTGCACTGGCTTCAGAATACAAAAGGGCATAAGAAGGTCCCTGAACTCCCGACCCTCACTGAATCTCAGAGGCACGTCACTAGATGCCTTTGGTACTTTGTGAAAAGAGCCCTGCTGGGACGATGGTGATGAGGTTTAGCAGTGAACCAGAGGTTGACTTTTCTTCATTGTTGGAGTCTTTTTCTTCCCACCCACCCCCCCAACTCACCAGTCACAATGA
>PVJH01011013.1:0-70668 GCA_004026705.1 Nesogale talazaci | reverse complement strand
GCATGCAGGAGAGGTGGCCAGGGAGAGATAGGGAGTTCACGGCAATGACTGCAAGAAAGAAGAAAATGTTCTCAGTGGTAATGATGATTGCACAATGTTTCTTAAAATAAATGAACTACGGAACTGTGTGGATTTATATGCCAATATGTGACATATATTTCTATTAACCTTAGAAAGAGCAGAAGGGAGCTGAGCCCCAATGGCCTAGTCGTTGTGTGCAGGACTGCAGCCCATTGGGTTGGCAATTCAAATCCAACAGCAGCTCTCCAGGAGCAAGGCTGGGCCTCCTACTCCCACCAGAGGGCAGTGATGCCAAAAAAAAAGAAGGACAGAAGGAGGGAAGGGAGGAAGGAAGGGAGGGAGGGGGAGGGAGAGAGGAAGGAGGGAAAGGAAAAACAGCATGGATAAGCACTCCTCCTCCCAAAATCACAAGGACAAGGTCCTTCCTTGCCTGTTCCAACTCCTGGTAGACCCAGACATTCTTTGGCTTGTAGCTGTATCTTCACAAGCAGTCCTTCCTCTGTAGGTCTCTCTGTGTCTCTCCTGTTTTTGCAAACACTCTGCTCAGATTGGGTTGGAACCCACCCCATGTCATTATGACTTACATCAGTAGAGCTGATAACACCTTCAAATTACCCTCTTTCCAAGCAAGGTCATGTTCACAAATATGAGTGGTTAGGAGCTCAACTTTAACCTGTCTCACTTAGTGTGTCTGTCTAATCCAAGCCACGGTATTCTCTATTGCATCATAAGCTTGTGAACAATGGACATTGAATAAAGAAGAGGGACGAAGAATGGATGCATTTGAATTGTGGTGCTGGAGAAAAATACTGAAAACACCATGGAGTGCTGAAAGGAGGCACCCATCTGCCTTGAAAGTGATGCCAGAGTTCTCTTTAGAAGCAAGGATGACAAGACTTCCTCTTACATATTTTGGACATAATGTCAAAAGAGACCAGTCCCTAGAGAAGAACATCATATTTGGCAACATAGAAGATGTTGAAAAAGAGAAAGACCTTTGATGAGATGGATTGAGTGGGTACAACAATGGGCTCAGGCCATAGGATCAATTGTGAAGGTGGCACAGGATTGGACAGTGTCTCATTTCATTCCATTGTACACAGGGTTGCTATGGCTGAGAGTCAAGTCAATGGCACCTGACGACAACAACTCTAACCAATACCTAGTCCAGTCCATCTCACAGCGTCCCTATGGGAGAGAGGAGAACTCATAGTGACTCTACAGAACAAAGTGGACCAACTATGCCTTGGCGTTTCCGGGAATTTTCATCTTTACAGAAGTAGATCGCCTCACTGGTCTCCTGCAGAGCAGTTGGTGGGTTTGAACCATTCACATTCTGATTTGCAGTCTATTGCATAACCCACCACAACACAGGGCTCCTTAATTCAACCCCCACCCATTGTAATTAGGAGATAGTTGAACATGTGAGCTTTCAACTGACACAAAACCAGTAATTGGCTAGGCTATTCAAACCCACCTGTCTCCCTGTGGGGGAAAGATCTGCTGGTCTGTGCCTGTGAAGATTACAGCCTAAAAATGCACTCAGGCAGATCTATTCTTTCATGTGGGGTCAATGTGAATCAGAATTGATTTATCAGCCACTGAACTATCACAACGAGAAGCATGAGAAGAGAAGATAAAGCACAAATAAAATAGTGCCGGTAACTCTACAGGACCCTGCTCTCTGAAGTGTGCGTCCCAGAGTGAGCTGGAGCGGCTTGCTTCCAGAGTGTGAGCTCTTGTGGTTTTTACGCAACTCATCCTTGAAGAATACACAAGCCAGGTACTTCAGCGGTGACTCAGCCTGAGAATCTGTGATTTCTTCAGCCTTGGATGAAAGAAAACAAAAACTTACTGGATTTATTGAGAAATATTATGTCAGTCCTCAAGGCAACCATATCTTTTATGTTTTTCCAGGGTAATATTGTAAGCTGCGGTCCAGTCAATGCTAGCTGGTGGTGACCTCATGTTCCATGGGAGATGTGTCCCTGCCTGCTCTGTCATCATGAGCCTTGCCTAAGCTCAAGTCCATTAATAGCCTTCCAAAGTAGAGAACTCAGTTTTCGATGATGCTGCACAGTATCAGCTATTATCCATGGGCTCTACATAGACTCGCTTTGAAAGTAGATTTTTAAAAATCATTTTATTGGGTGCTCTTAAAATAAAGTATAGATCAATTGTATCAAGCATATTTGTACATACGTTGCCACAATCATTTTCTAAATATTTACTTTCTATTCGAGCCCTTGATATCAGCTCCTCTTTTGTCCGTCCTGCCCTCATGTCCCCTTGATGAATGATAAATCATCGTTGTTTTTCTATCTTAGACCAGCGGCTATCTTCCTTCACCCCTGCTTCTGGAGGGGTGGGGATTATGCATTGATCATTGCCATCGGTCCCTCCTTCCCCCACCTACCCCCTACCCTCCTGGTATTGCTACTCCCATTTCTGTTCATGAGGCGTATCTGATGTGGATTTCATGTGTCCTGAGCTCTTAACTGTACCAATGTATACACTCCAGTCTAGCTAGAACTGAAAGATAGGGCTAGGGTCACGGATATTGGGGGGGTGAGTCAAAGAACCAAAGGAATATTGTGTGTTTCATCAGTGCTATATTGTGCTGTGGTTGGCTCATCCCTGCCTTGTGACCCTTCTGTGAGAGGATGTCCTATTGTCTACAGATGAGTTTTTGGATCTCTGCTGCAATTCCCTTCATTCTCAACAATATGTTTTTTGTAGTCGTCGATTTCTGTCAACAACTCATGATTGCACAGGCTGGTGTGGCTCTTCCACGTGGGCTTATTGCTTCTCCATCAGATGACTACTTGTCTAATTTCAAGCCTTTCAGACCCCAGATGCTATATCATTTTGATAGCCAGGCACCGTCAGCTTTCTTCACCATATTTGTTGGTGCACCCATTTTGTCTTCAGCGACCGTGTCTGGAGGGTGAGCATTACAGAACGCCAGGTTGCTAGAACAGAGGGCTGTTGCGCTGAGGGTGGCTTGAGCAGAGGTCAAAATCCATCCACTTCCTCAATGTATTGCCATATAAATATATGTACATAGGCCAATACCTCTATTTGTATTCATTACATAAATCATTTAGACCTTTATCCATAGATTTGCTTCCTAGATCTTTCCTCTCTTTCCATTTACCTTCCTCCTTCTCCACCACCATGCTTGGCGTAGACTGATAGGCCTTTCCCACCAGTCTGTCAGGATCTGTAAGCTCCACGGAGAATGGAATTCCGTGGGTGACTCTGCTATTTGACATACTGGTCACCTGATGTTCTTAGTGCCATGGCGTTGGTCCCAACACTATCCACGCACTATCCGTGCGCCACAGAACACAACACTGCTTGGCCTGCGCCATCCTCACAGGTGTGCTATGCCTGTGCCCACCAATGTGACCACTGCCTTGGTCCGTCTTGCCTAGGGCCTCCACCTTTTTGCCATCCCTTCACTGTCAAACCTGATGTCCTTCTCCAGGGTTTGGTCTCACCTCACAATTTGTCCTAAGTATGTGAGACAAAAACCTTGTCATCTTTGCCTTGAAGGAGCACTCCGGCCATACTTTGACTGATAAAAATCGGCCTATCCTCTTGACGTTCCTCGGTACTTTTCATATTCTTTCCAGCACCGGTTGACTAGCTTCCAATATCCCAGCACCATGTAAATCATCACTGTGGGACAAACTGACAGGCAGGAGGTTGAAGGGTCATATGAACCATACATTATTTTTTGTGTTGTTCTCTGAGCCGGAAGTTTAGCAAGATAGTCTCAAGGATGCTTCTCTTGCTCTCCTGCTTCTGAGCAGACAAGGTCCGTGTCCACCTCATAGAAAGAGGCCTCTTCGGCTCCCAGCTCCACTTGTTCACATCCGCTCCCACACCTCTGTGGGGTTTCTCTAAGCTGTCTTCGTTTTCTTACATCCGGAAGAAATTGTCACACCCTCCCCATCAGCTATATTTTTACCTTTTCTCTAACATGACAGAGTGCTGTCACAGCCACATGCGTAGGTGAAAGTCTGAGCTCCTTTGTTTTTCTTCTCTTTGTGCCACATCATCTCTAGAGTCCCTTTCCATTTCCTTCCAACCTTTATCATCTTCAACTTGACTTCAATTCATTGTCTGCCAGGCATCGCTCAAGGAGCACAACTTCCTGAACAGTAACTGAAGTGCTCACACAGAACCCAAGATCCAGGAGGAAGCATTTGAGAACCTCCCACACTTAACAAGATGACTGCCTGAAGATGGGATGGGTGCCAGCAAAAAATCCTCCCAGGTGTCGGCCCAGGAAAGGACCCATGCTGTCTTTGAGAATCCTGTGTTTCTGACTTGATACTAATTCCATACAATTAGACTGATTTTGCCTTTCAGATTTAAAGGTAACCTGCAAATTTGTAAGATGCAAACAGTACACACACACACACACACACACACACACACCTCCTTTGATTAGAAATATGTGGCTGTTACATCTCCCCTGTCAACTTGAGCAAAAGGTTGGAGTCTAGCCTGTCAATCAGGTCATAGCCAATGATGCTTCTGTGTGGGCCTAGTCTTCTTCTGAGAGTTCTGGAAACTTCTATCTTCTCCCCTGGAGGTGGGACACACTTTCTCTCAGAATTCATATTCTGTTGACAAGCTACATGGAGCTTTGCTGATGGCAGTCAGATCCCTGGAGATGGAGGAGCAGCATGGAAGTCTATGGCAGTGCGGAGACGCTTCCACAAGACTTTTCACCCACTGACCTGGATCCTCCTGCTTTTGACTTAATTGCATGTGCTGCGTGCGTCTATAGAAGAATTTATGGACTAGCTTTGGACATATGGGGTAATATAAAACTTATGGACTTGATCTGAACTGGGCTGAGGTGTTTTCTTAATATGCAATTGCCCTTGGATATAAAATGCTGCCAAATTAGACCCTCAGAACAGGACAGGGAGATGTAGTTTTGATTTGCTTTGAAGAAGGAAACTGCCTTGGGTCCTGTCCTTATATAATTGACAAGGACAATACACTTTTTTTTCATTTGGGATTGTTTGTATTTGTGGAGCCCTGATGGTGTCGTGGTTTCAAGTTGGGCTGCAAAATGCAAGATTGGTGGTTCAAAACCACCAGCCTCTCCAAGGGAGAGTAAAGAGTGAGTTTGGTTTGGGTTTCTATTCTTATACTGCAACTAATTTTAGTGACGCCGATTAAAAAAAAGAAATCTCTCACTGCCATCAGACTCAAAGTGACCCTGTAGGACATGGCAGAAGCGCCCCTGTGGGTTTCTGAGCCTGTTGATTCTACAGGAGTAGAAAGCCTCTTCTTTCTCCCAAGGAGCAGCTTGTGGTTTGGAACTGCTGACTCTGCATTTAGCAGCTCCATGCATAACCATTACCCCACCAAGTCTCCTTAGCGGCACAGCATAGCATTCACTTATTATAAAAGAGAGACTTGGAGACAGTTGAAGCCTTTTTGAACATCAGTGGAGTGGACAGCCTTGCAGAACACCGTTTCCATCACTATTGGGTTCAGTCTGAGAGCTTCCCAAGAAAGTCACCACCTGAGAGGAAGACACCATCTGGTTGTCCAGAAGCCTCCAGATCCTGGCAATGATCTGTTTCTCCGTCTTTCCTGCTGCCTGGTTGTATCTCTCTACCTTTTCTCTGAGATATGGAGCCAACAGCTCCAACTGCTAGCTGGCAGTACTTTTCCCTGAGATGCTTCTGGAAGACCAATGGCTCCGGTGGTTATAGTGTCAGCTGTGTGCCTCCCCACTGAGACTCAATCAAAGAGAGGAAGAAAGACTCTAAGTGTCCCGCCATGATTATTGGGTCACTGCAGCTCACAAAGCACTCTCACGCACCCCAACATGCCACCACAAAGTTGTTAATGGAAGGTTTTAAACCTACCTCTGTGAATGTATCTTTTTAAAAATGGGATTAGAGTTTGCAATACATGTAGCAATCCTATATTGAGTACAAATGTTATGCCAGGCCTTGTACTCATGTGGAATTGAGTGGAATTCCAGTCTCCCTTCTCTGAATGGCCTCTCCATACAGTAAGAGTTAAAAATAGATTCTGGAAGAGATTGATTTCCTCGAGATCACCAAGCTGAGATGTGGCCTGTTGTGTTAGTCTGGGGAGACTAGAGAAACAAATTTATACACACACTCATAGATGTATAAGAAAGAGCTTTATATACAAGAGCAGTTGAATATGAGAAAACATCCCTGCCCAGTCCAGATCAAGTCCATAAGTCTGATATTAGGCCCATACGTCTGATGCCAATCTATAAAGTCCTCTTCAGACACATGAAACACATGCAATGACACCGAATGCAGGAAGATCACAGGCCAGTGGGTGGGAAGTCTTGTGGATCTAGTGGCAGTGGAAGCATCTCAGCACTGGCAGGGATCTCCTTGTGGCTTCTCCATAGGGTTGTCATCCAGAGAGTGAATCAGAGAGAGTGTGTTTCCCACCTTCAAGGGGGGAATACAGGAGTTCCCGGGATCATCAGGATAAGGTCATGCCCACACAAAGGCCTCATTGGCTACATCCCAATTGGCAGGCTAGGCTCCACTCCTACCTTCTTACTCTTCTCACATGGACTAACAATTATATAATTACCACACCTATCATAGATAGGTTTAATGTCAGCGTGGCTGGACCAAGGTTCTCAGTGGTGGTGGAGTTGGTGGAGGTGGTGGTGTTTGCTATCAAGTCAGTTCTGACCCATAGTGACCCAAACACTATCCAGTCCTGGTCTGACCTCACAACGGTTCCCATGTTTTACCTCATTGCTACCACTACTGTGTCAATTTGCCTCATTGAGAATCTGCCTCTTTTTTCACTGACCTCTACTTGACCAAGCACGATGTCCTTCTCTAGGGACTAATTAACCCCGGCCACATGTCCACAGTATGTGAGACAAAGTCTCACCATCCTTGCCTCTAAGGAGCACTCTGACCATACTTCTTCCAGTATAGTCTTTTAGCAATCCACACATGATGCTTTCAGTCTTCATTACCCAGAACACAGTGCAAACCCATCGATTCTTCTTTGGTCTTCCTTACTCAATGTCCAACTTTCATAGGCATTGGAGGCAAATGAAAGTATCATGGGTGGTGTCAGGCACACCTTAGTCCTCCAAGTAACATCTTCACATTTCACTGCTTTAAAGCGGTCTTGTACATCAGATTGACCTCATGAAATGCATCTTTGGATCTCCTGATTGCTGCTTCCATGAGCATCAATTGTCGATTCTCCACTTGTTATTGATCAGTCCAGTTGTGAGGATTGGCGTCTTCTTTACATTGAGTTGTTATCTATACTGAAGACCATCATCCTTGATCTTCATTAGCAAATGGTTCAAGTTCTCCTCATTTTAAGCAAGCAAAGTTTTGTCATGTGTATATAACAGGTTGTTAATAAGCCTTATTGCCATTTTTATGATGCATTATCCTCCATATAATGTAGTTTATTTGATTACTTGCTCAGCAGAAGTCTGAATACATGTGTTGAGAGGATACAACCCTGACACACACCTTTCCTAATTTTAAACTATGCAGTATGCCTTTGTTCTGTAAACACAACTGTCTTTTGATTCAGCTACAGGCTCCATAGGAGCACAATGGACTGTTCTGCAATTCTCATCCTTCTCTAGGCTATTCATAGTTTGTCGTGATCCACACAGTTGAAAGCCTTGGCATAGTCAATAAAACACAAGTAAACATCTTTCTGGAATTCTCTGTTTTGAACCAAGATCTCTCTGACATCAGCAATTATATCTGTTGTTCCCTTTCCTCTTCTGAATCTGGCCAGAAACTCTAGTAACTCCCTGAGAATGTTTTGATGCAACCAGTGAATGGTCTTTAGCAAAATTTTACTTGCATGTTATTGTTCTATAATGTGAGCATTATTAATAACATTGTTCTATAATGTGAGCATTATTTCTGTTGAGTTACCTGTATTTGGAATGGGCACAAATATGGATCTCCTCCAGTCAGTTGACCAAATAACTGCCTTCTGAACGTCCTTGCCTAGATGAGTGCTTCACCAGCTTGTTGAAATATTTCAGTGGGTAATCCACCCATCCCTGGAGCCTTGTTTTTGGCTGATGCTTTCAGTGCAACTAGAACTTCTTCCTTCAACACCATTGATTCTTGCTCATTTGGTACCTCCTGAAATGGCAGCACTTCAAGTGGTCCTTCTTGGTAGTGACTGTATGTATTCTTTTCATCTTCTTTTGATGTTCACGGCATCATTTAATTTTTAACCCATAGAATCATTCAGTATTGCAACTCAAGGCTTGAATTTTTGCTTGAGTTCTTCCAGTTTAAGATTTGCTGAGCATGTTCTTCCTTTTGGGTTATGCTGACTTTAGGTTAGATTAGATCATAGAGCAATAAAATTGGAAGGAAGACTCTTTGTATGTAAGACCTGATCCCTTTTGAGCAAACTCCATGGAAAGCTGGCCACCTCTGTTGGGTCTGAATCCTGGTTCATTCATGTCCTACCACATTGCCTACCTTTCCGAGATGCCATCTATGGCCTGCCAACCTTGGATTAATTTGACACTGGTCTTTCAATTTAATGTTCCAGTTTCCTGGTTCATTATCTCCCACAGCTTTGCAGTTCAAAGAAGCCTCTAGCTTCATTAGCATCAGATCCACAGACTTTACTGGACCGAACTCTTATGCTTCCACACCATGTGAGACATTTTTTTATAGCAGTGATTCTCAAGCTGCCTAATGCCATGACCCTTTCATACAGTTCCTCATGTTGTGGTGACCCCCCCCCCAACCATAAATTATTTTCATTGCTACTTCATAACTGTCATTTTGCTACTGTCATGAATCGTCATGTAGACATCTGATATGCAGGATGTATTTTCATTGTTACAAATTGAATGTCATTAAACATAATTAAGACAGCGATTAATCGGGGCTCCCATGACCACCAGAGGGCAGTGATGCGCCCTCAAAAAAAAAGACAGCGATTAATCATAAAACAATATGTAATTATATATTGTGGAATATTTATGTGTTTTGCGATGGTCTTAGGTGACCCCTGTGAAAGGGCTGTTCACCCCCCATAGGGGTCGTGGCCCACAGGTTGAGAACCACTGCTCTACAGGAGCTCCTTTTTATACACGTACACAGAGAACCACCACTGCTTTTGTTTCTGTAGCGAACTCAGGCAAAAGCACAGCCTGGAGTCTGAGATCTGCATGTTTAACTGCTTCTCTCTGCATTGCTTTCTTCAGAAATCAAGCTGAACACATAACAAAGCAAAGCAAAGCAAAATTAATAATAATAAAACCCACCCCTCCATGAGCTCAATTCCCACTCAAGGCAGCACCATGTGTCTGAGTAGAACACTCATCCGTAGAGCTGTGGAGGGCAGGGTCTTTCAGAATTGGATCACAGGACTTTCTTCTGGGGCACCTGGGCTCAAACCAAGTCAATCCACTGTCATCTAGTCAATTCTGAGTCAGAGCAATACCATAGAGGATATGACACTTGACAGCAGCACATAGTCTCATTTTTTACCCTGTGAAGTGATGTGTTGGTTTGAATCTCAAGCTCTGCACTTGACAGCCCAATCCCCAATCCTCAGCACCATCAGTTCTCTTGTTGGTGGGATCGGTTCATGTGCCTGTCTTAGTCGTCAGACGCATAGCTGTTCAAAATCCCTGGGGACGCCACTGGTTAGGAATAGAGGTGATGGAAGCAGAGGTGATTGGCCCACATCCTTGGCCTCACGATGTGAGTGTAACTATCAATCAGAGAAGAGCTTCTTCTTCAGGGATTATTTATTATTGCTCATTACTTTGGTTGTTGTTGTTAGACACTGTCACATTTTTTCCAACTCTTACCAACCTTGTACAACAGAAGGAAGCCCTGTCCAGTCCTGTGCCATTCTCACAATCATTGACATACCTAAGCTCATTGTAGCAGCAGGAGTGTCAATCCAAGTCCATGAGGGTCTCTCTCTTCTTTGTTGACCCTCTGCTTTACCAGACCTAATATCCCTATCCAAGGACAAGACCCTCTTGGTGACATGTCTAAAATAAGTGAAACTAAGTCTTGCCATCCTCACTTCCAAGAAGCATTCCAGCTGCACATCTTCCAAGACAGATGCGTTTGTTCTTCTCACAGTCCTTGGCATAGGCAACATTCAAAATCACCTATGCGTGGGATCTCTTAACTCACTATCCAGCATATGAGGACATTGATATAGCATGGCTTAGGTCAGGCACACCTTAGTTCTCCAAGTGACATATTTGCTCCTCAACCTCTTAAAGAGGTCTCCTACAGCAATCCTGCCCGTGGCAATTCCTTGACTGCTGCTTCTGTGGGTGTTGATCATCAATCCAAGTAAAATAAAACCCTCAACAAATTCCATCTTTTCTCCACTTATCATGATGTAGCTGTTTCCCCCCAATCATTGTATCTTACAGCTCTTTGTGTGAAGCACATTTGTACATGTACTGCCATGATGCAGCTTTTTGGCCTATGTGGTGGTGAGATTTGATATCAACTTGTACTTAGATGTAGGAGTGGAGTCTGACCTATCAGTTGGTTCAAAGGTAGATGATGGCCTCTAGGAAAGGGGTAGTCTTTCTATAAGGGAGACACATACTCTCTCTCTTGACTTTTGCCATCCTGCTTGCTTGGATTTTGTGTCTGTCTCCAGAGACAGCCCCATTGAGGCTGTCAGAAAACTGGGAGCTGTCAGAAACCTTCCATGTTCCCACAGACCTTGCATCCACTTGACTATGCAGCAGGTGCACATTGGGCCTCCACACAAGTACTTCCTCAATGCAAAAACACTTTCTTCTATTAAATTGGCATTCCATGATGCTTACCTTCCCGACACAATCACTGAAGACAAATGTTTGCACAAGCAGAAGTGGTGAATAAAACTGATGGTCCCTGGCTATCAAAAGATATAGTGTCTGGGGTCTTAAAGACTTGGAGGGAAACAAGCAGCCATCGAACTAAGAAGCACCAAAGCCCACATGGAAGAAACAAATCAGTCTGTGTGACCACAAAGTCTCGAAGGTTCAGGCATCAAAGAACTAAAAAATATATGATTGTAAATGAGGGAGAGTACAGATTGGGGACCCAAAACCCATCTGTAAGTAACTGGACATGCCCTTACAGAAAGGTCTTGGGAAGAAGACGAGTCAGCCAGGGTGTAGTGTACCAGCGATGAAATATACAACTTTCCTATAGTTCTTCAATGCATCCTCCCCACCACCACCTGGCTTTTATGATCCCAATTCTATCTTACCAAATCTGGCTAAACCAGAGGATGTTCAGGGGTACAGAGAGGAACTGAAAACATGGGGAATCCAGGACAGATGATCCCTTCAGGACCATATGGTGAGAGTGGTAATGCCGAGAGGGTGGAAGGAAGGTGGGCTAGAAAGGGGAAACAGATTATAATAATCTTCATATAACCTCCTCCCTGGGGTATAGGCAATAGGGAAGTGAAGGAAGACTTCAATGAAGGAAGACATTGAACAGTGTAAGATGTGAAAAAGTAATAATAATTTATAAATTATCAAGGGTTCATGAGGGAGTGGGAGCAGAGAGGGTGGTGGAAATAAGGAACTGATACCAAGGACTTAAGTAGAAAGCAAATATTTTGAGAATGATGAGGGCAACTAATGTACAAATGTGCTTGACATACAATGGATGGATGGATTGTGATAAGAGTTGTATGAGTCCTTGAAAAAGTGATTTTAAAAAAAGTTACAATCTTGGCAGCCCATAGTGAAGGGAAAGGGGGGGGCAGGGCTCTTCTGTCCTATAATATTGCAACTTCACAGCTGTGAGTCTTTTGGTTTTGATTTGATTTTTGAAAAGCTCTAAAGGAGAAAGTAGTGTTATTTGTAAACTAACCCAAATACATCCCAAAATTGCATGATGTTGACAGTAAATCTGCTACCTAAAGGATAGAGAAGCTGAGGGTGGTGCAGGACCAGGCAATGTTTTGTTCTGGGTCACTTTGAGTCAGAACCAACTCAGTGGCACTGAACAATGCCAACACTGGAAGAGAGAGGATCAAGTTGCTTTCTGGGTTTTCTAGTAGATAAATGTTCTCTAGAAGCATTGAAGGAAAGTAGGCCCTGGTTTAAAAAATGAGAGAACAACTTGGTTTTGTATTTTGAGTGGTTTCCCTCTTTTATGTTTCTCTTTGATGATTCATTTTGCAAAAGGAAATAGCCGTGGAGTAAGATGAATTGAAGGCTCACGGTGATAAAGGAAAACACAAAGTCACCAAAAAAAATCAAGCTAGCAACGCCAGTAGTGTGTGATTCAGAGGGTAGGACACCTACCCAGAGTGAGCGGTTTCCACTCCCCTAATTGAATACACAATCAAAACTTCCTGTCCAATGTGCTCAGGGGCGTGTTTTTCGAGGAAAGGGAAGCAGCCTGGGATGGGACAATAGGCAATTGTTGATCTGCTAGAGAGTGTCCCCAGTGTGTCACCAGTCTTCACGATGAGAGTTGTCCATTGTGAACAGGACAGATGTGTCCCTGGCATGAAACAAGGAGACCTTCATGAGATTCCAACACACAGGCAGCACAACGAGAAGGCAGAGGACAGGAAAATGAGAGGGGTGGGGAATGATTCAAAAGCACCCCTCGGGGTAAGCATCAAATGTCAAGGTTCCAGGCAAATGAATAGAAAAGAAGGACAAAATGAAAAAGAAAAAAGGGGGGAGAGGACAAGAATTCCTGGTAACTTTGGTCTTTTCAAGTTCTCACTCCCTCACTGCCGTGGAGTCAATACTGGCTCTTAACAGGCCTGTCCGACAGCATAGAACTGCCCCTATCTTGCTTATGGAAGTAGAAAACCCTGTATTTCTCTCAAGGGCCAGCTGGTGCTTTCAAACTTCTGACCTGACGGGTTGCAGCCCAAGGTGTAACCATGATGCCACCAGGGTTCTAGTTATCAAGCATAGTCCCATTACATTCAAGTCTCTAGCACAAGGGGAGCCAGACTAATATGTAAGTGGTATATATTAGGAAGCAACGGTCAAGAAATCAAATGTCTCCACTGTTTCCCAGTATTCTCCTGGAAGGATCTGCTGCACAAGACCTCTTTAAAGTACTGAAAGGAGGGCTGAGCCCCGGTGGCATAGTAGTTGTGCATGGGACTGCGGCCCACTGGGACGGAGGTTCAATTCCAGCAATGGGGCTGGGCCTCCTACTCCCACCACTGGAGAGCAGTGACGCACCCCCCCCACCAAAAAAAATAAAATAAAAGTACTGAAAGGTAAAGATGTGACTTTGAAATTTAAGATGTACAACAAGCAGTTTTATAGTATGACTGTCCCAAATGCCAGATCGCCCCCAATACAAAGCAGATGGTGCCCAGCTATCAAAAGATATAGCATCTGGTGTCTTAAAGGCTTGAAAATAAACAAGGGGCCATCTAGTTCAGAAGCAACAAAGCCCACATGGAAGAATCACACCAGTCGATGTGATCAGAGGTGTTGATGGGGTCAGGTATTAGACATCTAAGACCCAGAATAAAACCATATTCAATGTGAATGAGGAGGGACATGGAGTGGAGAACCAATGCTTACCTGTAAACAATTGGACAGCCCCTCACAGAGGAGTCACATAGAAAAGATAAACCAGTCAGGGTGTAGTATAGCACCAATGAAACACAATTTTTCTCCAGCTCTTTGGTGCTTCCTTCACCCCACTATCATGACCTTAATTCTGCCTTACAAATCAGAATAGACCAGAGCATGCCCACTGCAACAGGTAAGAGCCCACAACACAGGAAATCCAGGATAGGTAAACTCCTCAGGGCCACCAAGGAGAGAAGAGATACCAGGAGAACTGGGAGAGAGGGGAAGAGGAGAAAGGGGTAATTGATCACCAGGATCAACATATCCTCCGAGGGGGACGAATAATGGAAAAGTGGGTGAGGGAAGGCAGAGGATAGTATACAATATGGAAAAAATAATCCATAACTTATCAAGGGTTCGTGAGGAAAGACAGGGGAAGGAAGCTGATATCAAGGGCTCAGTGGGGAAGAGAATGCTTTGAAAGTGATGATGGTGGTATATGTGCAAATGTCCTTGACACATTGGACGAATGTATGGATTGTGATAAGAGGCGGAAGAGCACAAATAAAAGTATTTAAAAATTAAAAAAAAGAACTGAGGAATTTCAAGGCAACAAAAGCTTAATGAATAAGGATCTTCTTGAAAGACAATAAGGAAAGACCTATTCTTAATATGTATGCATATGTATTATCCTTAATATATAATGAAGCATGCATATAATAAAAGATGATTCACTGTTTACCTGGAATTCAAATGTACCCGGGTGTTTTGTGCTGGTGCTGGCCTCAGCCCATCTTTACAGGCGTTTGATATCATCGGTTTGCTGACTCCTTCAGAAATGATATCTCTGGCTTTGATTTCTGGTCCTCAACTTCAAAGTGCTCCTGCCTACGACACATTAGACACAGTGCCACTGGGATAAGTAACAGGTGTCGCAAACGAAACTCTCAGTGTTTCTCCCCAGCACTTTCTCTACCTACAGATGCGGTCACCCTCCCATGCACTCAGCCCCAAATCCTGTGGCTGTAGTCCTCTCTTCTGTTCGGGTCCCCGTCAAAGCAGAAATGGTAGTAAACCAAGAATCCACACTGAAGTTTTTCTCTGGCTCTGAACTGCTTCACGCTGGACCAGCCACGGCCAATGGGAACAAAGGCGGTCAACCCACTGTACAGCCATTATCCAGCATCCAAGTCATACGTACTGGATTTGAAACTGAACAGAACACAGGACTCCTGGTGGCCTAGTGGCTGTGCGTGGGTTATTTATAAAGTCAGCAGTTGGAAACCACTAGCCACTCCGTGGTGAAAGACGAGACTTTCTACTCCCGTAAAGAGCTGCCGTTTCGAAACCCACAAAGGTGGCTCTGCTTGGCCCCTTTGGCCCCTCTGACTCAGTCTTAAGTTGGAATTTGAGAAAACAGGCAGTGAAGGGGTGCTTGGTGATGGCGGCCAAGCTTCCCTACTGTCTCCAGTATGAGTTCAAAGCTGACACACGTGAGGTGGGGGTGCTGTGTGCGTGTGTGGATGGCCCTTGTTCTTCATCAGCCCCAGTGAAGCCAGCTGGAGGGAGTTCAAAGCCCTTCCTGCCACAGCCCCACTCTCCTCTGGTCCATTCCACTTCACAGAAACTCGGCATGGAGGTATTTGAGAGGCTAGATCTTTAGGGAGACAGGTTGCCTCCATTTTCTCCTGGCTTTGAACCACCGACCCTGGGCATGGCAGTCCAACATTTAATACAGCAGCACCTCCACGGTGCCCTCAAGGCATAAAAATCCAAACTGACTGCTAGCGAGTTACTCAGAAGCTAAATCTTTATGGGAGTAGAAGGTCTCGACCTCCTCCCCTGGGGCAGTTAGTGGTTCCGACGTGCTGACCTGGCCTGTGTGAGCACCATGCCAGGAGGACTCCTGCTCCAAGGCTCCTCCCTTTTGTGCTGCAGTATGGATCCGAGCCGCCACAGCTCCGGGGCAGTACCCCCTTGAAAGTACGGCGGACTGCTCAAAGGACCAACTGGTCTGTGTTGGAAGAAGTATGGTCAGAGGGCCCCTGGGAGGCAAGGATGGCGAGACATTGTTTCAGGGGAGATGGGTCGCTGGAGAAGGACGTCATGCTTGGTAAAGTGGACGGGCAGTGGAAAAAGAGGAAGGCCCTCCCTGAGATGGATGGACGCCACGTCGGCAACCACAGGCTCCGGCAGAGGGATGATGGCAGGACGGGCCGGTATTTCATGTCACCATGCAGAGATAGGGCCATTCTGGGTAGTAACCTCCTGCATGGCACCAGGCAAGGACAACAGCACATCTGTGGTTACAGTTCTCATTTGGAGGGAGTTACCTGTTATGCTAATGAGACAGGATTAAAGAGTGGAGTATCTTGAGTCCCCCACCTTACTGGAAAGTCTGATTCCAGTCAGACTTGCCTAACGGGTGTGGTCTGCAGAAGGCAACAACCATACCTCCATCAAAGGCTTCTTTGTGACCCACGCTTCCCAACTGAGCAGGTGCAAAAGACCACTGCCGGGTCATGTGGGGAAGGGGTGAACACGAATCAGATGGCAGTTCTAAGCCACGGTTTGCAAATCGGGGTAGCGCCTCGACTGGAGAGTCAGAAATGTTGCACAGATGAGAAAACTCACGAAGACCCCGTGGAAAAAAAACCAGGGCAGAAGCAATGAAGAGTTTACAGCCAGGAAGGATTCTGCGCCACATTATTTTGAGGGACAATTAAACTCATTACTGATTTAACCTAAAACAAAAGCTCTACTCTGACCTTTAGAGCCTCCATTTCCTAAAAGTACCTGGATTCTTCCAAAGGTACAATGTCCAAGGCAAAATGGTCTTACTAATTTATCCGGACCATTGTTCGACTGAAGGGCAGCTCTTATGAGACTCGTTTCCTCAAGGCTCACGTTTCCAAAGGACATGTAATAGGTTATGGCTTTGGCAGATTTTTCCAACCTCATGGAGCTCTGATAGCTGGATTCCAAGAGAATTAAAACTTTCTCACCCCACATCCAAGCCGTCAGGAAATCCTTGTGGGATCACCCTTGAAGTTTCACTCCATTCTCTCTCTTCTGTTCCCATCCTCGTATGCCCCATCAGCATCTCTTATTGAATAACTGCAATCATACTTTGTTAATGCCCCTGCTTCCTTCTCTGTCTCATGCAGCTCCTCCTTTGCATAGCAGTCTGAGTAATTCTCTTAAAACATAAGCCATATGAGAGTAAGCAAGCAGCCACCTAGCTCAGGCGCAACAACGCCCACCATAAAAGAAGCACACCAGCCTGTGCGACCATGAGGTGTTGAAAGAATCAAGTATCAGGCATCAAAGAACAAAAACCATATCATTATGTGCTCACCCTCCTGATATCATCGCTGAAGACAGATGGGTACAGAGGCAAACAGAATGGAGAAAACTGATGGTGCCCAGCTATCAAATGATAAAGCATCTGGGGTCTTAAAGGCTTGAAGGCAAAGGTGTGGCTGTTTAGCGCACAAGCAACAAAGTCCACATGGAAGAGCACACCAGCTTGTGTGATCAAGAGGGCTTGAAAGGAGCAAGTATCAAGCATCAAAGAACAAGAATCACATCATTACGAATGAGGAGGAGTCCAGGGTGGGGAACTGAGGCCCACTTGTGGGCAATTGGACACCCCCTTACACTGGAGTGGTGGGGAGGAGACAGGCCAGTCAAGGTGCAGTGGGGTGGCAATGAAGGATACAACTTTCCTCTAGTTGCTGAAGGCTTCATTCCTCCCGACTATCATGCTGCCAACTCTACCTTAGAAATCCAGCTGGACTGGAGGAGGTACACTGGTAGAGATGTGAACTGGAAATACAGAGAACCCAGAACAAATGAATCCCGTGGGGCCAGTGGTGAGATTGAAGTTCCTGGATGGGTGGAGAGAAGGTGGGGTAGAGAGATGGAACCAACTACAGGGATCTACACATAACCTCCTATTTGGAGGACAGACATCGGAGGAGTGGGTGAGGGGAGGCAGTGTAAGATATGACAAAACAATAATAATTTATAACGTATTGAAGGTTGGTGGGGGGGGAGCAAGGACATAGGGAAAAGGATGAGAAGCTGATATCAAGGGCTGAAGTGGAAAAGTGTACATTTGGAGAATGATAAAGGCAACAAGCATATGAAGGTGCTTGGCACAATATGTGTATTTATATATTGTGAAAAACAATGTATGAGCCCCCAATAAAATGAACAAAAAACCAGTAAGCCATAACTTTACAATAATGGGGCCCATTACTGTGACCCTTCTACCCATAACTCCTTGAGTCCTTTCAGTTTGAGATATGCACGGGAAGCATGGGAGTTACAGAACACTTCACTATGCTTATTCAGAACATGTACATGGACCAAGGGGCCATTGTGAGAACTGATCAAGGGAATCCTGAGTGGCAGGCAATCAAGAATGATTTGTGTCAGGCTTGTATCCTCTCACCACACTGGTTCAATCTGCAAGCTGAGCAGATCATCAGAGACGCTGGTGATATAAAGAAGAGTGAGACATCAGGAGTGGAGGAAGGCCGGTGAACAATCTTCAGTAGGCAGATGACGTAATCTTGCTCCCTGCGAGTGAACAGCAATTGAAGTACTTGCTGACGAAGATCAAGGCTTGTGGTCTTCAGTATAGATGACAGCTCAGTGTTAGGAAGACCCAAAGCCTCACAACTAGACCAGTAGTTAACATGGTGACATAGGGGGAAAAGACGGAAGCTGTCAGGGATTTTGTCTTTCTTGAATCCACACTCCATGCCCATGGAAAGAGCAGTCAAGAGATCAAAAGGCGTGTGCCGCACAAGACCTCTTTAGAGTATTGAGGAGCAAAGACGCTACTTTGAGGACCAACGTGTTCCTGATCCACACCACAGTATTCTCCATTGCATCATCTGTGTGTGAAAGTTGGACATTGAATACGGAACACCGCAGAAGAACTGATACCTTTGCATTGTAGTGCTGGAGAAGAATACGGAAACTATCAGGACTGCTAAATGGACAAATTGACCTGCATTGCCAGAAGGAAGGGCAGCGTGCTCCTTAGAGACAAGGATGGCAAGGCTTGGTCTCACATACTTTGTACATGTTGTCAGGAGAGACCAGACCCTGGAGAGAAGGACATAGAGTTTGGTAAAGTGGAAGGGCACCAAAAAACAGGAGGGCCTTCAATGAGATGGACGGACACAGCGGCCTCATCAGTGGGCTCGGGCACAGGAACAGGAACATGCAGTGTTTCCTGCTGTTGTGCATGGGGTCGCTATGACTCAGAGCCAACATGCAGGCACCTAAGAGCAGCAACAACCACAACACCCTACCTCCATATGTGCTGTCATAGCCCTGCAGACTCTCTGCCTGTGGCGAGACTCCCACTCTAGAGGGCCTTCTCTACTCTACCGTCGGACGAGAGTAGGGTGGGATGAAGACGACTGCAGAAGAAGGTATGAACCCAGCCACACCCTTGGTTCATTTGAGGGCCATCTTTAAACTGCACTTTGCTAGAGAGTTGTGACCTAATGACACCATCTTTCATTTTCCTCGGTGATATGTTTGACCAAAAGACAAACCAAGCTTCTGTCAAAGCCATTCCTCAAACTCATAAGAGCTATCTGAGACACAGAGAGAAATCACAGGAGCATTTGCAAAAGCAACTCTAGCTCACGTGAGTAGATGCACCAAAACTCGGAGGAGCAATGCCTTCTGTCTGTTCTGTGCACACAAAGGACGAGGGACCACATGACTGGGAGGCTGAGGGCTGGAGAGAGACTTGGCTGCTGGCCGAGGAGCGGTTGCTATGGACCAATGACTATACCATTACTGCTTGCTGACCCTGCCTGGGGGGGCACCTGTTAACTTCCCTAACAAAACCCCTTCATCACCAGTACTGTCTGTGAGTTCTCTGTGACCTTGCAACGAATTACTGAACCCAGCATGAGGAATGGTTGGTGTCCAAATACGTAAAGAAGGATGCAGTATGGAGGAATGCCGGCCCCTGCCTCATGGTACTAGGGAAGCCAGAGGAGGTCAGAAAGCTCCGTGTCCCTGTCACTCTCCAATCCAAGACTTTGTAATGAATGGTGTCCCGTGACCCTCAGCATGGAAGCCACAGGCCTCAACATTGTGCTACAAGGGCCCCAGGATCCAACGCCCTGTTGCCTTCTCTTGTCATCTCCCTCTGTCCTCTCTCTGCACCCTAACTCCTGCAGCCTCTCCCACTTCAGCTCCTGCTTCAGACCTTTTGTCCCAGCATCCCTCCCTTCCAGAAGGTTCTTCACTCACATCTATCCACAGGAATAACTCTGCATCTTCTCCAACCTTAGCTAAAAGACCACCTCACTGCAGTGATCACCCTGCTCACATTTCAATGAACTGGAGAGTCTTCTCAATTTTCTTTCCATCTTTTCCCCCTATAAACATCAACTCCAACCTGGTGGTACGATGAGTTATGTGTTGGGCTGCCAACTGCAGGGTCAGCAGTTCGAAACCACCAGCCAGGCTGCTGGAAAAAGACAAGGCTTTCTACTCTGACGGAGATCTCCAGTCTTGGAAACCCACAAGGGCATTTCTGTGGGGGCACTATGAATCAAAATGAACTCGATGGCAGTAAGTTGTTTTGTTTTGTTATGGGTGCAATTGGATGCACAGCCATGGAAGGGGGGCACCTCATCACAGAGCTGCTCCGGCTGTTTGCAGAGGCACACCTGCTCTAGACCAATCATTAACTTCATGGCGTGCAAAGTGCTATTTGCTCTTTGGCTTTCCATCCCTGTATTGCCATACAAGGGGCTAATGAACCCATAGAGAGCCACAGGAGACCGGTGGAATGTGCTGAAATGGTTCTTCCTGCCTTTGGACTAAAAGTAACTGTGTGTAGTTAACAAGAACAGTTCTCTGGGTAAGGGTGTGCACTTTTTTCTTTTCTTTTTTCCTGGAAACTCTTGAGGATGTCATGTGTGGGAGCCACAATAAAGGAAGACAAAACTGAGGGCGTTGGCAGAGTGATTTTCCCATTCTGACAAAAATAAGAGGCCAGAAAGCCATTGCGGGTCCAAGTCTCTGAGAGACCTCCCATCAGCATAGGAGCCACTGCCCTTAGCAAGTGAGCAGAAGTGGGCAGGGCAGAGGGGTGCTTGCCAGGGCGTGCTTGTGAGCTGACTGGTCTGGACTAGGGCCAGCTCTGCTTCCTTTATGAACTTGGCCCGTTCCGAGCCTCTCTGCACCATGATTTCCCGTCTGTAAAGCAGGGGCTCCGTGAAAAGGAGATTCTGGGACATTCCAGTGAAATGTGAAGGCCAACATCCCCGAATTAGGGCCATGCCTTGCGCACAGAGGACGCGGCAAACTGCAACTGTTTTCCCCCTTGAAGATGTGAGCAACAACAGGTGCCGGCAGCTGTTCTAAGAGAAGAGTTCATCTGCAGGTGCCTTCCAAAGAAAGGCAGCCCTCACCTCCCTGGAGAACGTGAGTCTCCTTTCATGGATGTTGCTTAGCAAAGAAAAGGCTCAGGAACCAGGGAGGAGTTTTCAATGGAAAACAGTTCTGTCTGGCCAGAGATTTTAATGTTCCTGTAAGAACGACAGGAGAACAGCCTGTAATCTTAACGCGGCAGTCTGGCCAAGTTATGTGCTTGTGGAACACAACCTCATCCCAGAATCATTCTGCATTATGAAACTGATTCTCAGGCAAGATTTATCAAATTACCCTGAAAGCACAGTATTGAGTAGTAGAGACAAGATCAAGTGTATTGCTTCTGGATACAAAGATGGATGACCCACAGCAGAGGTTCTCAACTTTCCTAAAGCCGCAACCCTTTAATAGTTCCTTATTATTGTGTGTGGTGACACCCCCAGTCATAAAATTATTTTTGTTGCTACTTCATAGCTGTAATTTTGCTACTTTTATGAAACAGGTGACCCTTGTGAAAGGCCTGTTCCACCCCCAAAGCTGTCGAGACCCACAGGTTGAGAACTGCTGGCCCACAGGATATTGTTGCTGTTAGTTCGTTGGCATTAAGTTGGCTCCTATTCATGGCTAACCCATATACAGCAGAACAAAACATTGCGTAGTCCTGTGCCATCTTCTTTTTGTTTGTTTGTTTTTCTTTTTTTTAATTAAATCATTTTATTGGGGGCTCGTGCATCGTTTTCCACAATACATAAATGAACATACTGTGCCAGACACCTTCACATGTCCGCTGCTATTATCGTTCTCCCATCATCCGCCTTTTCCCTTGAGCCCCCTAGCTGTGCCATCTTCTTAATCATTTGTATATGAGGGGTACCCCCCCAAAATGGAATTCTTTTTCAAACCTATGCATTTATTTATTTATTTTTAACAAAGCAACCGTATCACCTTCAAAGTACTCTCCATGGCACTTAACACATCTGTCAAATCTGTGATTCCATTCTTGGTAACATTGTTCAAACTCACCTGTCTGGATGGCTGATAGCTCCTACCTTGTTGATTTGTTTTTTTCTTCACCACTTCTACATCGTCAAATTGTTGTTTTTTCCTGTCCCTCTGCATCCGAGGAACAAAAAGAACGCACACAGAGCAAGAGCAGGTGAGCCAGGTGCATGGGACAAGAGAAGCATGTTGGTTTTTTGTTAAAAACTGGCGCACTAGATGGCTGTGTGAGCAGTGGCATTGTTGTGGTGGCAAAGCCACCTATCTGTGAGATATCAGTCCTTTTTTGTTGCACACTGTTGTGTTATCTTTTCAGAACCTCTAAATAAAAAGCCTGATCAACAGTCTGGAACAATCTCCACATACACTCTAAGTCAGCATTTTCATCAGGTCGGGAAGTTGGTCTGTCATCAAATGACATTTTACCTTTATTGAAATAAGAAAACCACTTACACACATGAGATATTTTCATAGTGCGCTCCTTGTAAGCCGTGTTCAACATCACAACATTTTCTGCAACACTTTTCCAGAGCAGGAGACAAAATTTCACAGTTGCACTATGTTCTCTTAAACCAGTTACCACCAAAGACAAAACAAAAATAAGAGGATTGAGTGAAACTGCTTTTGTGAAAATTTTCACTGTGACCAGAGAGAACCTTCTCAGGCAATGTCACTGGGTGCACTAACTCAGAGCTAGTTCTCCAGGCTGGCCTAATGGGAAAAAATGTGGCCTACAGAAGCTCTGCCCAGTGGAGCTTTTATCTAACTTTTGTGTGTGTGTTGGGGGTGGGGGGTACTCCCCCATACTCAGGTCCACCATTGTAGCCACTGTGTATTTGGCAGTTTACCTCCTCAAATGAGGCACTAAGGTCCCTTGGAGACACTCTGCTGACGAGACACATGGCAGCATGGTGATAGACCCTGAGCCCTGGAAACTGGAGGAGCCATGAGGAGACCCCTGCCAGCGCTGAGATGCTTCTACCACCACTGCATGCACAAGATTCTGCACCCACCGGCCCGTGATTGTCCTGGCATCAATGCATGTGCTGCGTGAATCTGAAGAGGACTTAGGAATTGGTATCAGACATATGGGCTAATATCGGGCTTGTGGACTTGGACGTGATTCGGTTGGGTTATTTTCTCAAGGTTCCATTCCTCTTGCCTATCAACCTCTCCCCTATACACATATGCGTGTTTATGAACTTGTTTCTCTAGTCTAAGTGGACTATTTGCAGTCATCAATATAACGGACTAGAAAAAAAATGAGTCACTGAAAACCCGGTGGCCCACTGCTTTTGAGCTGATCCCCCCTCAGAGCGACCCCGTAGGACAGAGCAGAACTGCTCCTCTGGGCTTCTGAGCCCTTAAGTCCTTCAGGGAGCAGACAGCGCCATCTTTCTCCTACAGAGCAGCTGGCGAGCTGGCCTCTGGTCAACTGGCCTAGCTAACCAGGTGGTTAAACATAAACCGCACGTTGACAGTTCAACCCCACCAGCCCCTTCACAGCAGAAAGGCGAGCCTGCTTCCTTAAAGATTTGCAGTCTCCGAAATTCTCTGGCGAACGCTATTCAGTTTTATAGGGTAGGCTTGATGGCAGTGGGTTGTTAGCCTATTATCTGTCAGAAGCTTTTCAAATAAACCAAAACTGTAACCAGTTCCACTCTTAGACACTGAACCCTAACGAAACTTACTTTGAAATTCCTGTCTGCCCTTGGGCTGATAAAGCTGTTGTTTTAGAGGGGAGAGCCGGAGGCTCCTCTTAGATAACAGATGGTGAAATTGGCGCATATACTTTTGTGCTTAGCTTTTTCATGGAAACACTATGCATAGAGAAACTCATCGCATGTACACTCAGCGGACTTCCCCATAGCACACTCACCCATGCAATGACCACCAAGAGAAGAGATAAGGGGATTACCAGAGCCCAGGAGTCCCTTCCTATACATCCCATCCCCAACTCACTCCTTCTGCCTCCTCAACAAAGACAGCAACTCTCCCAATGAGGGACAAGACTGCTTCTCCCTGGCAGTGGACTTCTCAGTAGACCATGGGATGGATGTCCTTAGGTGTCTGGCTTCTTTTGGTCAAAACAATATCATAAGATTTATCCATGCTGCTGCACTTGGCTGATTTTCATTCATTCCCTTTTCTGGGAAATGCTTCCCATGCGTAAATCTTGCACAGAGTGTATTCCCTCAGTGGTTGGTGATCACCGTGTTGTCTTCGGTGCCATGCTGCTGGCATGACGGTCACTGTTGGAGTTTCCATTGGACATGTGGTAGCACTGGGCTGGTTGGACCACAGGCCACACAGTTCTTCATCAGAATCAGCAAACACCATGTGCCTTTTCCAGAACGCTTGCACCACCCCGGCTCCCTCCAGCAGTGTTGGACAATTCCAGCTGTCTCACCATCTCATCCTCTGCTGAGAGGTTCCATGTTGGACTGTGGAGCCATGCTGATGAATGTGTTCCAAATGAGGTCAGTCATCTTTTCCAATATGGTGAGCAGTTTGAACAGTCTCATTTATGAAGCACCTGTTCAGTGTGTCCATGTTTACCCAAGGGGTTAATTTTTCCTGTTGACTATCCAAGAAAGCAGTCAGTTACAAGTGTTATAAGTACTCTTTCCATTTTGGTTCTTGTAAAGATACCTTTGATGAGTAAGATGTCTTCATTTTATAGCAATCCCCATCACCAGTCTTTTCCTTGATGGCTGATGCTCTTTGAATTCCATTTAAGAAAACTTTCCTTATCTCAAAGCCATTGTGGTCGGTAGATTTTTTATGATGACATAAATTTGTATGGAAATGTGAAGGGGGAGTCCATCCTGTCAATCCAGTCAAAAGCTAATGATGCCTTCTTGGGGGAGTGACAGTGAGGACGCCTTCTTCTCTTGCCCTTCCCCTTCATCCTTCCTGGTTCTTTGAGTCTGCCTCAAGGGATGACTCCACGAGGGCTGCTGACTTTAGGAGCCAACCTCGAAGCTGTCAGCATCCTGCCATGCTTCCACCAACCTTGGATCTATATGAGTCTACACCCACTGGACTGTGATCACCCTGCCTCCCAATTCACCTTTCTGCAGCACCCACCTTTGACTAGCTTTGGACCCATGGACTTAGGCTGAACTGGGCTGCGATGCTTTCTTAATAGAACATTACTTCTCCATCTAAATTTCCTTCTTACACAGTTATGAGCATCACTGGTTTTGTTTCTCTAGACAACCCAGCCTAACACAGTCAGAAAGATAGTTTCCTGTCTTTGTCTTCAAGATGATTAGTTATTTGATCTTTCACATTTACATCTACAATGTTTTTGCTCCTTATGAGGAAGGAAACAGATTTTTTTTCCTGTGTGGATATCCAAATGACTCAGCATTGTTATCATTTTTGTTAAAGACATCTCCCAACTGCCCTATTGTGTCAACTTCATCATAAATCAAGTGTCCATAAATGTGTGGGTCTATTTCTGGCTTTGCTTCTGTTTCACTGGTCTTGCACCAAAGCCATCCTCTGTTAGTAAATTCAGCTTTTTAATGCATACCCACAGTCTGAGTGACTCAGACACGGGCTTCTATCTGATCTTGATTTTCTTTCTGGCTATTCTTGACCCTTTTTATTTCCATGTATATTAGACCAGGTTGACTAGAGAAACAAATCCAGTGACACTCATATACGTGTAAGAAAGAGCTTTAAATTCAAAGAATAATTGCATATCAAGAAAGCATCCCAGCCCAGTCCAGGTCAAGTGCATAAGTCTGATATTAGCCTATAAGTCCAGCACTAGTCCATACAATGATGCAGAATGCAGGAAGATCACAGATTGGTGGGGGGAAAGTCTTAACGGATCTGATGGCAGGGAAGCATCACAGAACTAGCAAAGTCTCCAACACAGGATTCCCTTAGGTCTCAGTGTGACTCCACATTGCTTGTCAATGGGAAGGTGAAGTAGAGAGAGAGTGTGTGTGGCTCACCTCCAGGGAGAAAGAGAGGAAGTTCCCAGAGTGCTCATGAGAAGGCCAATCCACATGGAGGCATCATCAGGCTGTGACCTGGTTGACAGGCTGGACTTCACCCCTACACTTATTTATCAGGTTTACTTGAAATTAGGTAACCACCACACCGTGTGAATGTCAGCATTTGCTCACACATATATGACTGTTGACTTTGCTGTTTCATCCAATTTAGGGAGAGAATCCCCACATTTCCATGACTATTTTAGTTTGATGCCCTTGACATCATCTCCAATCATTTGTATCTACTTTATTTCTCTTAATAGAGCTTTTTGATAGTTTTCTATGTAAGGATCTTACACAGCCCTCATGAGATTCATTCAGGGTGCTTGAGTTTTGAGATGCATTATACATAGTTTTAATTTCAGATTCCTATGGTTGGTTGTTATATGTTTTGATTACCAGATACCAGTAATGAAAAGCAGCAATCAAGAGATCAGATGATGCATTGTGTTGGGTAAATCTGCTACACAAGGCCACTGTAAAATGTTGAAAAGCATGGAAATTAAGACGAAGGTACACCTGGCTCAGCCATGTTGGACAGTGCACAAGGAAGACTGAAGAAGACGAAGAGGAAGAAATGCATTTGAACTGTGGTGCTGGTGAAGAATATTGAAAGTACCAAGGACTGCCAAAAGAACAAATAAATCTGTCTTGGGAGGCCTACAAGCAGAGCGCTCCTTCAGGGCAAGGAGGGTGAGATGTCACCTCATTAGACATGTTATCAAGAGAGAAGGACATTGTGCTTGGTAAAGTGCAGGGGCAGAGACAAAGAGGAAGTCCCTGGACAAGATGGATCGACACAGTGGCTACAACAATATGCTCAGGCATAGGAGCAATAGGAAGGATGGTGCACAATGGGGCAGCGTCCTATTCCATTGTATACAGGGACGCTGTGAGTCAGAATTCACTGGGCGGCACCTAGCAAGAATAGCAGGTAATGAGAAACACTTGTAATCCTTCTAGAAGCCAGATTTTTGGAGTCCACTCAGGTCATCAGTCCGTACATTTCCTTTTAAACCTAAGCCTTAAAGGACTACCTAAAACCACCTTGAAGTCAAATAATGGCCCAGTGCTACAGAGTACAAGTGGAGATTTTTTTCCCCTGGAGCCCTGTGCTTTCTTAGGGAATTATAGTGACCTTCCAAAAACTAGTGTGAGACTCCCCTGCCTGGATCCACCCACACCATCTGCTTCTGTCACCTTCTCTTCAGAGATCCTTGCCAATACCTTCTGATGGATGCTGCCAAATTCAATTGGTTTTACCCACTATGAATCCTCTGTGGCGGTCATGTGCTTATGTTAATTTCATGTTGAGATGTAGGGATGGAGTCTAGTCTGTTCATCTGGAGATAATCATTCAATGGCCAACGAGACCTCTGTGGGCATGGCTTTCTCTTGAGGCTTCTGGGAAATCTCGCGATATTTCCTTGATGGAGATGAGAAGCCATCTCCCCAATTGTTGGGAGTTAGTCTCAGAGACAACAAACTATAGACAAGAAAAGATGGCAGGATCTGAGAAGCTGGAGGAGCCGGAGGAGAAGCCGCACAGCCTTACCCTGATGGAACCAGGCCTCTGAAGCTGGAGAAGCCACATGGAGACCCCTGCCAGCGCTGAGTTGCTTCTACCACCACTGGATGCTGTTGATGGACCTCAGCCCTGGAAGCAAGGGGCCACGAGGACCCACGAGGACTCTGTACCCACTGGCCTGTGACTTAGTGAGTCGGAAGGAGACTTTATAGACTGATATCAGGCATATGGGCTAATATCGGACTTATGACTTTGAACTGGACTAGGTTGTAATACTTTCTGAATGTTCCATTCCTTTTGTATATAAACCTTTCCCTTATATCCATATGTGTGTCTATGAGTTTGTTTCTCTAGTTTCCCGGACTAACACATTCTCTTACATAAATTTTTGGTATTTATCTGCACATGTAAGTTTAGACAGTACCAACACCGATCCCTACTCTCAAACTTAGTAAAAGAATCGCTATTTTATTATGCTTGTGGAATATATATGTATATCATTTTATTGAGGGATGTTACAGCTCTTATAACAATCTATACATCAACTACACCAAGCACAGTTGTCCATATATTGCCATCATTTTCAAAACATTTTCTTTCTTCTTAAGCTCTTGGTATCAGCTCCTCTTTTGTTCCTCCCTCCCTCCCTCATCCTCCCACCTTAATGACCCCTTGATAAATTGCTATTATATTTATGTCTGACACTATCTGCTGTCTCCCTTCACTCATGTTTCTGTTGTTCATCCCCCTGAGTGGAGGTGTTATACATTGATGATGGTGATCAGTTCCCTTTTTCTGCCCCTTCTCCCCCTATCTTTCCCCTACCCTCATGATATCACTGCTCTTATTATTGTTCCTGAGGAGGTTATCTGGTCTAGATTCCATGTGTCAAGAGAACATATCTGTATCAATGTACATACTCTAGTCTACCTGGATTTGTAAGGTATAGTTAGGGTCACCATAGTAGTGGGGATGAAGCATTAAAGAACTAGAGGAATGCTGTGTGTTTCATCGGTGTGAGACTGCACCCTGGCTGGCTCATTCCTTCCTTGTGACCCTTCTGTGAAGGGATGTCCAATTGCCTACAGGTGGGTTCTGGGTCTCCAATTGGATCCCCTTCATTTGCATTGCTATAATTCTTTGTTTGGCGTCTTCTGATACCCGATACCTGATCCCATCAATAACTCAAGCTTCTTTGCTTCTTCCATGTGGGCTTTATGCTCATGGCATTTATGACAGGAAAGATTACTCTCTGCTCTGATGCCTGGGACCTCCACCAAAAGGACTTCAATCGCTGGGGCGAAGGGGCGGTCGGCGTGGCTGGCCACTAGTCATGTTAAGGCCTTAACCCACAGATCTAGTATCTGGGCTGGGAAGGCTGTGCTCGGCAAGAATGGTTCCTATCATAGGGCACTACAGTATCCACCAACACAGCTGGTGAGAAGGAAGCAATCGGAGGGTGCTTGTTAGGTCACAGGCTATCAAAGACAAAGGAAGACATGCAGGGAGAGCCTTTCTGATTGAGCCTTGGAAGCCCTACTGCATTACTTCCACAAGATTCTGTAGGCTACAGTTAAGTCATATGGGTGACTATATTTAAGAGTGAAGAATTAGACTCCATTCTTGCTAAGCCCTCTTATTAATTTTAATAAAATATCTATAAATTTCTTTTGGAGTTTTATTGATATAAACATAGCTTCTGACAATCATGGCAAACTTCTTCTTTTCTAGACCTTACCCATGTTATTGCTTATTCAGTATTTCTGTCCCACAAGGGATTCTAGCACATTGCTGATTTTTGCACTCACTCCCTCCCGCCTCAGATGCAATTGTTCTAGAAGACAGTCTGTTGAAGGGGCCGGCTTAGGCAAGGTTAAGGTTACAATGAAAGAAAGGTAGATTGGATAGAAATGGGGATGGGAAGGGAAAAAAATGACAGCTTTTCATCCTAAATTAAAACCTAAAGCTCTCAATTCCTTTTTTTTTTTCAAAAGGGATTGGTGATGTCAATGTCACTCTAATTCCTAACAAGAGCCCCTTGAGTTTCCAAATGCTGTCCTGATATACTATTGTAGAGACTTTCCTAAGAGCAGTACAATTGTTATATCCTTTCCTTTTGGTCATGTTACATGTGTTTTGCCATATGATTAAGAGTTACAACACCCCCCCTCCCCCAAAAAAAGTTACCCAAACCTTGGTTGGGTGATGCTTTGATCTGCCACCAATTATGCTTCGGTGAAAGTTTCCTTCATCCTCCCACATCCTTTTGAAAGCTGTGTCTCTTAAAAAATTCTTGGAGGCAATTTTGACCTCCTGCTAACAGCCTCCCTCATCCAGATGAAGTACCTGCATCTTTGTGTTGTCCCTGTCCCCTTTGTGGACTTAATAGATGCTTCCTGTGAATTTTACTTGAGAGTGAGGTCTCTTTTGTACCCTAAAAAATGATTCCCATAAAGAGTTACAGTCTCAGAAATGTGCAGGGGCAGTTCTACTCTGTCTTCCAGGATTGCTTGGAGGCAGACTCGATTCGGTGGTCGTGAGTGGCTGCCTTGTGTGGAAGACACACCGTCACCAAGCCAGTCCTCCCAAACCCTATGCTCTTCTCCAACAGGGCTCAGTGCAGACGGAGATATCAGGCTGCAGAGATGCACAGGGTGCAGACTGTGGAGAACAATGAGCAATGACGTCAAAGCATCATCCTCCCTCCCTAAATCAACACAATGGCCTCTCAGAGCAGGACTGGACACAGCAACTGAAGGAGCGTCCCAAGGCCACTTTCCCCCACAGCCTTATCAAGGGTATGTTTCTGGTAGAAGCATCATTAAGCATATTGTTTAGGGAGGCAGGGCGCCGGCAGGCTGCAGGGAAAAGAAAAAAGAATATTGTTTAAAAAACTAAATACACAATGAATCATCAGAAATTGCTGTACCACAAAGTGTTTATTGTGAGTAGATAGGACTTAACTTCTGATGTATATGACAGAAAGGATCCAGAAAATGCTTGGGAGAGAACATCATAAATAGGTCCAGGCAGGGAGGTTAGCCTCCCAAAGGTCACTGCACATCCTTTTCATGTTGGTTCTTCAGAAAGGGGAGTCAAAACACGGGCAAGGTTAGACATCAGCTAGTTATACGAGTAGTCACCATGGGCCACGTCACCTGGGGCATGTTCTTAAGAGGCACCTGTCCCTGGAGAGGGTAAAATAGACCAGATGGAAACCCACTGCTATCAGATGGACTCCAGTCTTGGCAATGCCAGAGGACTGAGTCGACCTGCTCTGTGGGGTTTCTGAGATCTTAAAACTTTAGCTGAGCTGACAGCCTCATTATTCCCCTGAGAGTAGTGCCTGGCTGATTCTAACTGCTGCCCTGGCTATTCACCGTACAGTGGGTGACCTACTGGGCTTCTTTTGGAACAAAAGAAGCCCATCCATGAGATTAACAGTGCAACACTGAGCTCAAATAGCACAACTGGGAGGATGGCTGTGTCAGTCTGGGTAAACTGGAGAAACAAGCTCATAGACACGCATATGGATATAAGGGAAAGGTTTATATACAAGAGGAATGCAACATTGAGAAAGCATTCCAACCCAGTCCAGTTCAAAGTCATAAGTCTGATATTAGCCCATATGCCTGATATCAGTCTATAAATTCTCCTCACAAAGTCACAGGTCAGTGGGTGCAGAGTCCTGGCACCGGCAGGGGTCTCCCCATGGCTCCTCCCTTCCAGGGCTCAGGGTCCATCAACAGCATCCAGTGGTGGTAGAAGCAACTCAGCACTGGCAGGGGTCTCTATGTGACTTCTCCAGCTTCAGAGGCCTGGTCCCATCAGGGCAAGGCCGTGTGGCTCCTCCTCCAGCTCCCCCAGCTCCTCGGATGCTGCCATCTTGTCTTGTCCATAATTCGTTATCTCTGAGACTAACTCCCAACAACTGGGGAGATAGCTTCTCATCGCCATGAGGGAAATATCACTCCTCATTGACTACTCAATGGATATCTATCTCCAGATTAACAAGCTAGACTCCACCCCTATATCTCAATCATGAAACTAACATAAGCATATGACCGCCACAATGGCACACCAGGCAAGATGACAGTCTATTATGTTAGTGCCTAAAAACCAACAGCAGAGCCCCAGGCTTCAAACTAAGCCTTGAACTCATCCTGATGCCATTTTTAGTAATCCATATTCATCTTCTGTCTGCCAAAGCTCCAAGGTGAAGTCCCAAGGAGAGAGGGAGGGGCATGGCCTTGAACAATCTTCTTGGTAATCAGGGAAGGCATTGGTTGCTTATGGGAAGACATAAAAGAAGCAGGAATATTAGGGAGTAGCCAAAAAAAAAAGTCCAAGCTCTTTTTTTGGGGGGGAGGGATGTGAGGGGAATAGTGCACTTAAGTTCATTCCACCAGATCAGACTGTTAGTCAAACTTTCGATTTCAAGTTCTGAAAAGATAGCACAACAGCACACAACAAAAAATGCCTGATTTGTGGCAGATGGGGGCGTGGTTTTACCACCACAACGCACCTGCTCGCGCAGCCATCTCAGTGTGCCCGTTTGGGCCAAAAAACACATGCTTCTCTTGCCCTGTGCACCTGATTCGCCTGCCCTCGCTCCATGCGACTTTTGTTTCCACGAATGCAGAGGGGCATGAAAAGACAATGGTTTGCCAACGTAGAAGAGGTAAAAAATAAACAAGGATGGTGTTGTCAGCCATCCAAACGTGAGTTTGAAAAGTGTTTCCAAGAATGTAATCGCAGATTTGACATACGTATTAAGTGTCATGGAGACTACTTTGAAGGTGATAAAGTTGTTTTGTTAAAAAAAAAGTAAATATGTACCTTTTGACAGTGGGGTATTCCATTTTGGGGAAGGTACTCAAATACACCAAGGAGAAGATAGACTTCATGGAGTCCCCATTCAAAGCTAAGGTGGAAATAACAGAGGACCATCTCCTTGGTCCTCTGCAGGTCTAGCTGGTAGATCAACAAGAAACCCTGCCTGCCTGTCTTCATCATAAAGCTCTTGGAGAAGTTCTTTGGAAAATCTACTGTTGGTGCTTATCTCATTTAGAAAGAACCAAACCATTTCCAGCTCTGTATCTGCAGCGCTAATCCTGAATTGCTCCTGGGTTCAGTCCGCCTTGATGTGGGAGTGTCAGCTGATGGTGTGTTGATTTCCCCTTCCCTTTTCTCTTCGCTGCTTACACCCACGGCATTCTTGTTCCCGGCCCTCCCCACCATTGTTTCCCCTCGCTGTTATAACCTGCCGGTCATTTCCCCTGGGCTGTGGTACACGGGGGTCTCTGAGAGTTGGTATTGGCTCGACAGGAGCGCATCATGAGGACACAGCACGTATCTTAAAGCAGCCTCTAGTCAGGCCCTCCAGTTCCTCCGTCTTGAAGCAGAAAACACATATTGGCTGTTGTTGGGTATCGCGGAGTGCTTCCAGCTCACAACGACTCTGTCTCTCTAGGACACGATGAAGCACTGCACGGTCCCCCTCCATCCTCATGATTGCTCTTCTGTTGGACCCCTTCATGGCAGCCCTGGTGCCCATCCATCTGGTTCAAGGGCTTCCTTTCATAGTTTTGCTGCTCCTCCACTTGATGGAGCATGCTGACCTTCTCCAGGGACGGGCCAGGGTCCTTAGATTAACGATACGGATAGATGACACAACCAAATCAGAAATCTTCTCAGCATCTGTGGCAGTCACCTAACCTGGTGTCAATTTGAGGATTAAGAACGTAGGGGTGGAGTCAGCCTATCAAGCTGGAGATAGCGAATGAGACTTCTGTATGGGCATGGCCTTCTCCTCTGAGAAGTCTGGAAAATTTGGTAATTCCTTCTTGGAAACAGAAGACACTCTCTCACGCCTTGGAGACACTCTACTGACAAGACACACAACATTATGCTGGTAAACCCCATGCTCTTGGAACTGGAGGGGCCAGTTGGAGAACCCTGCCAGTGCTGAGATGTTTACAAAGCCACTGGATCCAAGGGCATTCTACTTATCTGGCTTGTGATCGTCCTGCATTCAGCATCATTGCATGTGTTCCATGAGTCTGAAGAGGACTTTATGGATTGGTATATCAGACATATGAGCTGGTATCAGACTTATGGACTTGGACTGGACTGGGTTGGGATGACTTCTCAATGTTCGATTCCTCTTGTATATAAACTTCTCCCTTATGTACATATGTGTTTCTATGGATCTATTTCTCTAGTTGCCCAGACTAACACAGCATCACTCAGGGAATGTTTTTAAGAAAATTACCATGCGGTCATCCCCATACAACCCTCTCTGTCACCTGTTTAAACTAAGAGATCCAAATATCCCACATTCCTGTTTCCAACTGATCTCCAAAAAGCAGACCTCCCTCCAACTTGTCCTGACTCTGACTTTGCTGAACAGGGAGGACCTTATCGGCCTGCCTCTGTGACTCTGTGACTCTGTGACTCTATCCTTTGGCTGAAAGTTCAGCATTGGAGCTGAGTTCAGCATTGGAGCTGAAGAAGGACCACAGTCTTAGGAGCTCCAACATCCCTCTCAGACCAGGAAGGCTCTTTTTATGATTCTGTTAGGTTTCTGGAGTGATTTACCTTGGTTCTTGCTTTGCAACACTGAAAGAATTCGTGTGGCAGAAGCACTTTGTAAATGCAGGGGATTTTTAGGAGGAAAAGGAAAGTTTCAGGTATTAGAGTCTCCAAAAGATGCACACTGCTCCTGGAAAGTGTACAAGGTCGAGTGGGAACTCATGACTGAAGACGGCCATTTCAGGAGATGTGTTAGTCCAGGTAGACTAGAGAAACAAATCCATAGACACGCGTATGAGTATAAGAGTTTTATATAAAGGGTAATTGAACATTGAGAAAGCATCCTAACCCAGTCTAGTCCAAGCCCAAAAGTCCAGTATTAACCCATATGTCTGATACCAATCTGTAAAGTCCTCTTCAGACTCAGGAAACACATGTAATGATGCTGAATGCAGGATGATGACAGGCCAATGGGTAGAAAGTCTTTGAGTCCAGTGGCATTGTAAGCAGCTTGGTCCTGGTAGGGACTTTAGAGATCTGGTTGCATCAGGGTAGGTCTATATGGCTTCTCCAGCTCAGGGAACTAGTGTAATTCCATGTGTCTTGTCAGCTGCAATGTCTCCCAGGGAGTGAGCCTTAACAGTAGAGTGTCTCCAGGGGAGTGTCTTGACAGTCTCTCCTATCTCCAAGGAAGAAAATCAGGAATTCTCAGAAGGCCATGCCCAAACAGAGGCCTCTGACTTACAGACTTCACCCCTACATTCTTAATCCTCTCAAATCCAAATTGACACCAGGTTATCTAACTACCACAGGAAGCTTGGGAAAAAACCTGGAAGGACTACCAGAATAGGAGTACAGAACCAGTGTGCAGAGCCACAAGTGGGAATCAAGAGCAGGAAACTCCACGGGAGTGAGTAGACCCTGAGCAGGCATGCAGGTGCACACTCACCCTCACACAGGAGTCCCACCCTCAGCCTGCAGAGAACACGGGAAGAAGAAGAGAGTGAGGAGGTGACTGGGGCCTGTTTTTATCCCCTCCAAGCCCCACTGGTTGGGGAGGTATGGTTGAGATCATTGGTTGATCTTATTGGCTGAGTTTAGACATACCTGTGTGATGTCATGTTTCTGGTGCCTAGCATTGTGTATGGACCCAGGTAGAATTTTCTCACAGGTGTCTAATTAGTGTACCTGATTTCTTTCCAACCCCTTTATTGTGGATGGACAGCTAATTTTCACTAGGGCAGGCCTTGGGGAAGTCAACCCCTCTTTATCCCTAATCCAGTGACTTGTCAATCCTGAGTTTGTTCCATATTTTTCTTCCCCCCTATACCAGACCTCACTGTCTTCGAGACAAGTCAGACTCACAGTGACCCTACAGGACAGAACAGAAAGGTCCCTGTGGGTCCCAAGGCTGTAAACCTCTATGAGAACAGAAAACCTCATCTTTCTCCAGAAATACGATTTGTGGTGTTAATCCAGTGAAGGGAGTCTTGGCAGTGAAGTGGGCTATATGTTGGATGACTAACCTCAATGTCAGCAGTTCAAAACCACAATGAAGATTTACAGTCTTGGAAGCTCACAGTACAGTTTTACTCTGCCTTGTGGGATCTCTGTGAGCGGGAATTGACTTGATGTCTGTGAAATTGGTTGCATTTTGGCTCCAGGACTGTCTATTGTGATCCCTTTCAGAATGATCAGCAGTGGTAGCCAGGCACCATCTAGGTCTTCCCGGGTTCAGGCTCTTGGAGACCAGGGTTTGTTTATGGGGTCTGTTAGTTCTTTGGACTGTTTGTTGCATCTTGGATTTCTTCGACTCTCCTTTGATCCAGAGAGGGAGAAACCAGTAACTGCACCTTAGATGGGCAATGATTGTTAAAGTACAACATAGAACATTATCCTAATGGACTATGTTATGCCAATTGACCTCAATATCTCAGGGGACGATAGTCCTGAGCCCCTAGGCCCATAAGTTCATTCCCTCAAGGGGTTTGGTTATGTCTAGGAAGTTGTCATCGCTCTGTTCCCCCACCCATATGCCGTACTAAATTCATGGATATATTTATTTGTAGTACATACACATACACAAGTAAACCTTCTCTTTTTAAAAAATCATCTTATTGGGGCTCCTACAATTCATCACAATCCATGCATCCCTCCATTGTGTCAAACACATTTGTACATTGTTGCCATCATCATTCTCAAAACATTTGGTTTCTGCTTGAGCTCTAGGTATCAGCTCCTCATTTTTTCTCCTTCCTTCCCCACCCTCCCTCCCTCACAAGCCCTTGATAATTCATAATTTTTTTTCATGTTTTGTGCTGTCTCCCTTCACCCACTTTTCTGTTGTCCATCCCTCAGGGAGGGGGCACGTAAACCTTCTATAAGGTTAATCAACCACAGATCTCTGGGAAGCAAACTGCATAAGCAATTTCCTGAACAAAACCTTACATAAGCATATTGTTGGGGAGGGGGCACATTTTTATTATTTCCTTTTTGGAATATTTTTTATCAGTTGCTTATTTAGAAACTACAGCTTTGTGAGACAACAGTTGGAAGCACTATCTCTGAAAACAAAACACTTTTAATCTTCTAAATACAGAGCTCTATAAAGATTCCTTTATAGAGATGTGATGGCATAGTGGTTATGCATTGGACTGCTAGCTGCAAGGAGAAACACTGGCTTTCTATCCCCATAATGAATAATAGTCTTGGAAACCCACAGGGACAGTTTGGCCCTGCCCTGTAGGGTGGCTTCAAGCTGTCAAAGGCAGTGTGTGTATGACAAGAGTTGTTGGGTTTTTTCCCCCAATACAAATCTACTCTATGGGGGTCCATGCTGACTATATCACAGACACCCCATGTCACCATGTGCATTTAGATCAGTGTTTCCCAGAGTGAGGAGAGTACCCCTGGGGGTGCTGGAACAATCCAGGGGTGCTGCAAGAGCAGATGCCTACACTTTATCCTGGATTGTGGTCGAGTACAGATAGTTTCATTTGGGGGGCAGGAGAAGCTCCTGGAAATGGGGAAGTAGGACAAACCAGTGTGGGACTTTCTGCCTCTGTGGCCTTCTGCTTGACGTAGATGTAGAGCAAGCTTACCTTTGCTGAGACAATTTGACATTTCCAAAACTAATGCAAGGTGTAAAGCTGGTTATTCCTGAAGACAAAAGTTTTGGTTGAGTTGGGTTTATGGCATATAATTTTCTGCATTATTAGGAGAACAATCGCTTGATTACAAATGTTAGAGACATAATTCACATAATCAAGATAAAAAAATCTATAATAAGGAATGGACATAAAACTAATAATTTTAGGTGTTAGTTAAAAATATTAAGATAAAGATTAGCAGACACACAAGACTGAGTGAACTCAAGTAGCTGGTGATTTTTTAAAGAAAGTATTTGATTTGATTTCTCCAACATTATTTACTTAGAGGCTATAAAAAATAACAGCAATGGTGCAGATTAATACTGGAGTTTTAAAGGCTTGAAGATAAACAAGTGGCCATCCATCGCAGAAGCAACAAAGCCCACTTGAAGTACACCAGCCTGTATGATCAGGAGGTGTCAGTGGGATCAGGTGTGAGGCACTTAAGACACAGAATAAAACCATATCCAATGTGAATAGTTGGGGGGTGGGAGGCATGGAGTGCAGACCCAATGCCCATCTGTAGACAATTGGACATCTCCTCATAGAGGGGTCACAGGGAAGAGATGAGCTGGTCAGAGGACAATATAGCACCGATGAAACACATAACTCTCCTCGAGTTCTTTGGTGCTCTCTTCACCCCACTATTATGACCTCAATTCTAGCTTACAAATAAGACTAGACCAGAGCACAGTGCTACAACACGGGGAATGCAGGATACATAAACCCCTCAGGGTCAACAAAGAAAAACAGAAATACCAGGAGGATTAGGGGAGAGTGGGGGGAGAAAGGGGAACCAATCACAAGGATCAACTAGAACCCCCTCTCAGGGGGACAAACCACGGAAAAGTGGGTGAGGGCACAGGAGGACGATGTAAGATATGGAAACAATCATCTATAACTTATCAAGAGTTCATGAGGGAGGTCGGGTGGGTGATAGAGGGGTGAGAAATGGGGCCTCAAGTGGGAAGAGAAGGCTTTGAAAATGATGATGGTGGCATCTATTCACATGTGTTTGACACATTGGAGGAATGTATGGATTGTGATGAGATGTAAGAGCCCCAAATGAAAGTATTTTTTAAAAAAGAAAAAATGAGTACATTTATAATGTTTTATAAATAATGAATGTTTAGATATCATATATGAAACTTTAATAAATATATGTATTTTTAAAATAGTAAACACAGTTCATAACATTCAACAACATGGATGAGATCTTGTTCTGCAGTTTGGGCATATAGTTCCCTATTTTCAATGTCATCTTCTACAAGCTACAGTACAACAGTGTGAGGGTGTAATTCTTTTTCCAGAGACCTCATTTAGCCAATGGGCATTCAAACCCTTCTTCTAAAACCGAGCCTGTCCATTTGGGGGGGGGGGCGGGGTTGGGGAACATCACTGTCCTCTGGTGGTCGTGGGAGCCACCCAGCACTGCCCCTGACAGCGGCCGCTGGATTTGAACCGCCAAGTCCGCGGGCTGCAGTCCCGCACTCAACCACTTACACCACCGGGGCTCAGCCCCGAGCTGGTCCATTTTTGATGAAATATTTTGGTCAAGCATTTGCAGTGCATTGGTAAAGTAAAACTTATACAGAGGATGAAAATTTGTAAATGGGACGTACAATAATAATTTTATTAAAGTGAAAGACCTAGTAGCAATTAAATGCAAAGCTAAAAATAAGTTTTAAAACTTTAGTTGGGCTGAGCCCCAGTGGCGTAGTGGTTGTGCGCGGGACTGCGGCCCACTGGGATGGAGGTTCGATTCCGGTTCCCAGGAGCAAAGGCTGGGCCTCCTACTCCCACCACCAGGGCAGTGATGCCTAAAAAAAAAAAAAACAACAAAAAAAAACACTTTAGTTGGAGATATCTTTAAGCATGATCATTATTTCTTACACTTTTATTGGCACCTAATCCACATATCATACAATTCAGTAGTTCATTTTTCCAATCATATCAAGAAGAATTGTACAATCATTACCGCAATTAATTTTTGTACATCTTCCACCCCCACCCTCTGACTCACAATGGTTAAATCAACTTTAAATGTGTTGTGTAATCACAATCAGTTCTAGTGCTCCCTCCCCCTAAATGTAGTAATTAACCTAAATGTAGTTTAGAACTCCCCCTAAATGTAGTAAAGAACTTCAACGGACTGAGCCCTGGTGGTGTAATGGTTGTGCATGCGACTGCGGCCTACTGGGTTGAAGGTTCAAATCCAGCAGCAAAGCTGGACCTCCTACTCCCATCACCAGAGGGCAGTGATGAGAAAAAAAAGAACTTCAGCTATAATAATAATTCTGAGACATAATATTAAATAGTTAGGACATGCCAGGAATATGCTGAGATGATCAGGCAAACATTGGCAGACAAATTTTAACTTAAAGAAAATTTGATACTTCTGTTTATTGACAATATACTTTGTGCAATTTATACTGCATCAAGCACTTTTTAAATTCTTTTTATCTTCTTTATGTGGCTTTCTGTGAGATTTAAATCTTGAAAATTTTTTATCAAATTTGGGGATTTTATGTTAAAACCTTTGTCTTTAAGATAGATTGAATAAGCTTAAGCTTAAAATAAGTTCTCTAATAGTAATTATGGAAAATTTTATCTTAATAGTGGAAACTTTTTCTTTACGTGATATTTGACATTAAACTTTTAATATAAGTTTTAATATTTTAAAGAAGGAACCCACTAAATTTCCATAAATCTTTATTGATAAATAAGAACCTCAATTAATCAAATAAAATATTTAATAAACTTTTCAATATTATTTTGCTTGAACCAGAGTTTCTTTTCTTTTTGTTTTTAGAACATTTTATTAGTTGCTCTTACAACTCTTGCTACATCCCATGCATCAATTATATCCGACATATTTGTACACATATTCCATCATTCTTTTCTAGACATTTACTTTCCTTTGAGCCTTTGGGATCAGCTCCGCTTTACCCCACCTCTCTCCCACTTCCCCAACCCTTGTGGCCCCTTGATAGATGATAGATTGTTAATTATTTTCAAATCTCACACCGACTGCTGTCTCCTTTCCCCTCTGGTTTCTGTTGTCCTTCTCCCTGGATGGCAGTGTGTGGTTATGCACCATTCATTGTTATCAGTGACCCCTTCCCCCAACCCAAGCACACGATTGCTGAAGACAAAATGGGTACACAAGCAGATGTGGTTGAAAACAGAGGATGGTGCCCGGCTATTAAAAGATATAGTTCCTGGGTCTTAAAGGCTTGAAGTTAAACAAATGGCCATCCAACAGTGGAGCAACACACCCACAGGGAAGAAGCACACCAACCAGTGGGATCGTGAGGTGTCATTGAGACTGGGCAATGGGCTTCAGAGGGTTCACAACCAACAGTAAACAAACAAACAAAAATGCATTCATGAGAATGGGGGTGCTGGGCTCTCTGCTCCAAACCCCATGGGTGGACAGTGAAACACCCCCACAGAGTGATCTCAGGAAGGGGATGACTCAGCCAGTGTGCAGTAGAGCACTAAGGGATCACACAATGCACCTTTAATCCCTTTAGGGGAGGGAGGGGAGAAAATAAGAGAAGCTGGTGTGGGGGGAATGGTGAACATCACAAAAGGCCAATTTGTTAGAACAAAGTGTTCTTGTATTGAGGGAAGGTATGAGCCGAGGCCAAAGACCTGGAATTAGAATTTTTTTTTGAAGCAACTTAGACTAACTTATCTTTGTGTAGGGCTTTGTTGGACTAATTGATATAAACCAGGAATTTTTCAAATAGATTGACTTATGACAAAGTTCCTTCAAGTCACGCTAAAAAAAAAAAATCAGAATATAAAACAGGAACAAGAAGCAGTTTTTTCTGGAAGAAAAAAAAAAGAAGAAATGAAACTTTTAGGTAGCACTCTGAAAAAAATTAGTCATGGTTTTCTATTTCATATACAAACCAACCATTAGATACAGTAACCTCTTGGGGGGGAAGTGAAACAGAAAAACCATGCCCAGCATAACCACGAGCTCATAAAATACCATGCAGTATAAGCATATGGAGGACCAATTTCTGAAAATGTATTTAATAATTCCTCGGTAAGATCAACCCCACTAAACAGAAAAATAGGTTCCACATATAATCTGTTAAATGGCTGGGGTCTCCCTCACTGCCATCAAGCCTGTTCTGACTCCAGCAGCCTTACAGAGCAGAGTAGAACTCCCCCTGAGACACACACACACACACACACACGTACAAACGCACTGCCATTGAGTCTATGCCAACTCACACAACCCTGTGAATTTCCAGTATTGTCAGAGAAGTAGACAGCCCTAGCTTTCTCCTGGGGAGAAACCTCTGCTGGTGGTTTCGAACGATGTACCTTGTAGCCCAACATACGACAATGCTGCCTCCATAGACTACGTTTTCACAAGAGGAGAAAGCCTCCTCTCTCTCCATCACGGCAGCTGGTCTTTCTGAACTGCTGACCTTGCAGTTAGAAGCCCATCTTGAAACCCACCACCCCACCAGGGCTAAAATCTCCCATGAAGCAATTTCATTTTGATATTTTTATTCAAGTTGAATATTAAGCAAACATTTTCTAAAGGCAGGGCAAATGAAAGTTCATCTTCCCAAACTGGAAGGAACCAGAATGGGGAAAAAAAAAATTAAGTGATTAAAATTCCATATTACTTTTAGTATATTTAATGTACACTATTTTTGAACATGAACCTTAAATTATCCTTCAAGTCAGGAGGGAAAGGGTCAGATTTATTTATTAGGGATGACATTCATGTTCTTGAGGGGACCTCTCCAGTTCCCCTAGAACAGAGATTCTAGGTGGGGGGGAGGGGACTGTAGAGGGCAGCAGGAAGGGGAAGCTTCAGTCTTCTTCAATGTGCCCCATTTCTGAGCTCTGGAGGCAGAGTAGAAGAAAGCTGATGGTGTCCGGCTATCAAAAGATAAAGTGTCTCGAGTCTTAAAAGCTTGAAGATAAACAATCAGTCATCTAGCTCAGAAGCAACAAAGCCTACATGGAAGAAGCACAACAATCTGTATGATCATGAGGTATTGAGGGGATCAGGTAGAAGGTAGCAAAGAACTAAAAATTATATTATTATAAATGAGGGGGAGGACAGATTGGGGACTCAAAGCCCATCTGTAGGTGAAGCAACACCCCCTTACTGAAGGGCCTTAGGGAGGAGACAAGCCAGACAGGGTGTAGTGTAGCAAAGATGAAATATGCAACTTTCCTCTAGTTCTTAAATGCTTCCTTCCCCCCACCATCATGATCCCAATTCTGTCTTACAAATTCGGTTAGACCAGAGGATATACATTGGTACACATAGGAACTGGATGCACAGGAAATCCAGGACAAATGACCCCTTCAGGACCAGTGGTGAGACTGGTAATATCAGAAGGGTAGAGGGAAGGTGGAGTAGAAAGAGGGAAATGATTATAAGGATCTATATATAACCTCATCCCTGGGGTACAGACAACGGGAAGTGGGTGAAGGGAGACAGCAGACAGTGCACTATATGACTTATTTGTTATTACTAAATGATAATAATTTATAAATTATCAAGGGCTCATGAGGGAGGGGGGCAGCAAGGAGGGAGGGCGGAAATGAGGAGCTAATACCAAGAGCTTAAGTTAAAAGAAAATGTTATGAGAATGATTTTGGCAACAAATGTACACGTGTGCTTTGCATGCAATGAATGTATATATGATTGTGATAGGAGTTGTATGAGCCACCACTAAAATGACTTAAGAAAAAAAAAAAGAGCACTACCTTTGGGGAAAAGGCTACTTCAAAACTACAAAGGAAATTGATGTGCACCATGAACCCAAATCTGATCCAAAAGCACCAAGTCTATGCCACCAAGGCTGAACCTGGCATTCCAGAGTCCCAGCAAACATGAGAGATGTGTTTTTCACTCCTAAAGATCAGCAAACAGATCTTGAACTATTTATAGGCTTTTTTTTTTGTCACTGGTTTGTTGCTGTTGTTTTGTTTTCCTCTGACTTGTTTTTATGCATATTATTATCTCTGTAGGCCTATCTAGATAAGATAGGCTGGAAAACAATCTGGAGGAGAAAACAAATGGTTCTGGGAGGATACAGAAGGGGGGATAACAAACGCAGGGACAAGGGAAAACCAAGTGATCCAAAATCCGTGGTGAAGAGGGTGTAAGAGACCTGGTAGGGCTTGATAAGAGTATATAATATAACTGAGAGGAACTACTGAACCCCAAATGAAGGTTGGGCATGATAGTGGGACAAGAAGAAAGTAAAAGGAAAGAGAGGAAAGAGCTAGGAGGCAAAGGGCATATATAGAGTTCTAAATACAGACATGTTCATATATAAATATATTTATATAGTATGATGGGAAAATATATCTATGTTCATATAGTTATAAGTTTAGTATTAAGGTAGCCGATGGACATTGGGCCTCTACTCAAGTACTCCCTCAATGCAAGAACATATTGTTCTATTACACTGGCATTCCATGATGCTCACCTACCCGACCTGATCGCTGAAGACAAAGTGGGTGCATAAGCAAATGTGGTAAAGAAAGCTAATGGTGTCCGGCTATGAAAAGATACAGTGTCTGGGGTCTTAAAGGCTTGAAGATAAACAAGCAGCCATCTACCTGAGAAGCAACAAAGCACACATGGAAGAAACACACCAGCCTGTGTGATCATGAGGTGTCAAAGGGATCAGGTATCAGGCATTAAATAACAAAAAATCCTATCAGTGTGAATGAGGGGGAGTGCAGAGTTGGGACCCCAAGTCCATCTGTAGTAACTGGACATCCCCTTACAGAAGGGTTGTGGGGAGGAGATGAGCTAGTCAAGGTGTTGTGTAGCAACAATGAAACATATAATTTTTCTCTTATTCTCTTATTTCTCTTATTCTTTTATTCTCCCCACCGTCCCCCACCCCCTCCAACTATCATGATCCCAATTCTACCTTACAAATCCGGCTAGACCAGATGTACACTGGTACAGAAACACAGGGAATTCAGAACAGATGAACCTTTCAGGACCAGTGGTGAAACTGGTTAAAGCAGGATGGTAGAAGGAAGGTAGGGTAGAAAGGGGGAACCGATTACAAGGATCTGCAGATAGCCTCCTCTCTGGGAGACAGACAACAGAAAATTGGGTGAAGGGAGATGTTAGACATGAAAAAGTAATAATTGAAAAATGATCAAGGGTTCATGATTCTGCTGACTTCCCTGGGAGACATAGCAGTTGACAAGACACATGGAAATACCTTAGTGCCCTAAGCTGGAAAAGTCACATGGACCTACCCTGATGCAACCAGACCTCTGAAGCTGGAGAAACCAGAGACCTCTGCCAGCGTTGAGATGCTTATGACGCCACTGGATCCAAAGGCTTTCTACTGGCTTGTAAACATTCTGCATTTTGTTTCATGGCATATGTTTTGTGAGTCTGAAGATGGGAGGGTAAAAAATGAGGCACTGATATCGAGGGTTCAAGTAGAAAGAAAATGTTTTAAGAATGATGATGGCAACTAATGTACAAATGTGCTGGACAGAATGGATGGATGGATGGCTTGTGATAAGAGTTGTATGAACTCCCAATAAAATGATTTTAAAAATAAATAAAATAATAAAGAACTATTGTTTTTAAAAAATGAAAATATGTTTTTAAACACCTCAAGCCATCCTCATGAGTAAACACCAATTAAGGAGTTAATAAAAGATAATAGGAAAGCAGAGTTAGATATTGAGACCCTTGAAGTCATAGAGAAAATAAGTGGATTATTGAAATGCTTCAGATGGATGATACTTTTTACCTTAAAATATAGCTTCCAGCCAGATCCTAGACTTAATGGCTTGTGTCATTAACATGTGAAATAATTGGATAGTATATTTGTCACTATTGTTATAAATGTGACCTGTCAGCTAGAAAGATATTCGATAGGTGAGGAGTAGCTTGTTATGAAAACACTTAATGAAATATTTCAACTAGCCAAGATATCACCCTTCTCATTGTCATTGCTCATCTGCATGTATATTTCATTTCACTATAATCATATTAAATGTAGAACATTTTTACAACCACTAGAGAATTGCCATTCAGACAATTCTGACTCACAGGGACCATGTAAGACAGGGAAGGACTGTCCCTGTGAACTTCCAAGACCGTGTGTCTTTATGGGAGTAGACAACTGCATCTTTCTCCCACAAAGCAAATGGTGGTCTTGAACTGCTGTTCCTGTGGTTAGGGGCAGGGACAATGTGTAACTTCTATGTCTCCAGGGCTCCCAGGCAACCACAGGCTACAGTTTGACTTAAAATGACTCCAGCAGATCAGCTTCTTTGAGGCTCAAGATTCAAAGGGACATCTCAGGGAAAATGGACTATGTGGGATCATGCCAACTCCATGGATGCCAGAAATCTTGAGTCCAGAGTAATTGAAATGATTTCTTATCATAATGTTCCTTGGCATTTATTGGCCCTTATTATGTGCCCCTAGTTCCTGGGTTGTTGGATAGTTTAACACCCTTGACTGCTAACCCAAACACCACAAGTTCAAGTCACCCAGACATAACTGTAACAACAAAACCATGACTTGGGAATGACCAGGCAGAAGTCTCAGAAAACTTAAAAGAGGAAACACTTTTTATCAGGTGACCCAGAGGAAGTAGCATTCTGGAAGATCTGGGACCTGAATATCGGGGTGGGGGGGATAAGGGGGAAGAGCATAGCTTTTATACAGAAGGTCACAAAATCGAGCAAGGTCACAGAAGTGGAATAGGCAGGGGTTCTAGTGCAGACTGAGTCATCAGTAAAGGAAGAAGGAGTTGGAGGGATGGGTGCACCCCAGGAATGAGGAAGTACGTGGAGTGAGACAGTGCCTTGGGTTTCTCTTCCGACAATGAAAATTCCCTGTTCTGATATTCCTTGTGGTCTCCCTCCCCCCACCGCCCCCCCACCCCCGCTTTGGATGCTCATATTCTTTGCTACTCAAGGGGATCACTCTCAGTCCTCTCTTGGTAGGTGCAAACTTCGTGCCTGGTTTTGTAATTGGAAGGGGCTGCTTTTGCTATTGCAGTTGGCAGTCGCGAGATGGTTGTCCCCTGACCACATGGAGTTTGTCTTTGATTCCCTGACAATAGGCAGGGATTCTAGTGCAGACTGGGTCATCAGTAAAGGAGGAAGGAGTTGGAGGGATGGGTACACCCCAGGAATGAAGAAGTGTGTGGGGTGAGCCAGTGCACTGGATATCAGACGTATCAGATGTCCAGTCCCAGCAAACAGTGGACCAAAATGTGTCTCCCCAGTGGGCATCAGGGCACACGGATCCCTTTCCCACATTTCAGTCTCGTTTTCCAGGACCCATCCCAGTCCCCATCGAAGGTGTGTGCGTTCACATAGATGGTGGAGGTGGCTAGCGGCCACTGGACAGTCAAATCCTCACAGGTGAGTTCTAGGTAGGCATGGAACTCAAGGACAACAGGATCCCTTGAGATGATCAATTTAAGCACCAGGTGTGGAGCTGTGGGGACTAGAAGCAAATTAAAGATCCCTTCAGGTGAAACAAAAATGTCAAAAGGCCCCTTGGAGCAGCTGTAGAAAGATGGACCATTCTTCAGGGTGATGATGGCTAGTCCTAAATCAAGCAGGAGAACCTAGTGCTTCTAGTTTTATGAGGGACTCAGTCTCCACAGATCTTCAGGTTCCCATCCTGCACACACTCACCATTTTCCAGTACTGTGATGAGGGTAGGGTTATAGTCTTTCCCAGAAGAGGGTTCTGAACTCAGGGCTAGTTTGAGTGGGTTCAAAGGAGTCCAGCTGGTGGTCTGCCTAGGGGCAGCTGGGGTGTGAGCATCTTACCTGAGTGAGATGGTTCCATGGCTTGTGCCCTGTAACTTTAGCAGCAGTTGGGTTTACCAGTATTATGATATGAGGCTCGGTCCATGCTGGCCTCAAGGGCTGAAAAGGGTGGACTGGTTTTCTCAAGGGGACCTGGCATCCACTTAGCATGCACGGTGGATGCTTCGAGGGCAGCTCCTAGGGCTCGGAGCACTTCGCTGAGATCTTGCAGCACTAGGACAGTGGGATCATCACTGATGGTCTGACTAGGGGCTGGACTCACCCAATCATCATTTCAAAACATTCTCTCAAACCCGATTTCAAAAGGAGAGCATCCACTGGGTCCTGGTGCCCCAAACCTGTATATCAATTAAGTGATGGGATTGATGATAGGCTTACATCTATTTTTAAAAAATTAGATACCACACGATTGACCCACACTACATTTGCAATCGACTAGTAGATAGCGATCAATGTATTGAGCACCCCTGGGTTGGGCTCTTAGCTTAAATTCATCCTGATTGACTGCAAGTCCTGCGTGCAGGACGTGGGTGCTTAGCCCAGACGTTGGAGAAGGCCGTGAGGAGCTCTTCTGGCTCTCATGACTGTCAGGTGGCTTGAATGGAGTCTTTACTCTTCCCAGGGGAACATAAGGCCCATGGCCAGAAGCTTCCTGTGGGTCAGAGACAGCTGAATTGGGCCCTCTGGCACAAAGGTGATTCTTGCCTCCAGTTTGGAAAGAAGATCTCCACCTAGGAAGGGAGCAGGCCCATCAGGAGCATAGTGAAACTGATGGACACTTTCGTGTCCTGCCCCCACAGCACAAACGTCCAGGGCCGACATAAGGCTTGTGAAGCAGTTTGCCTAGGAGCCCGATGCGAGTGGCAGAGTCTTTGCTGAGAGGGATGACTGGGGTGGTGATGTGATGTGCCTCACAGGTCCGAGAGCTTTAGGACCACCCTGGCTAAGGAGCACCCGGATAAACCCCAGGCCTGGTCAGCCTCTACGGGGAAGGTAAGTCTCTGTTATGCCACACAACGTGACTGTGGTCTGGCAGGAAAAGACCAAATCAGACTCCCTGGAGTGGGATCTCCTCACGATGGAGCTGCACAGACCAGACTGCCGCAAGCAGCAGTTGGACGCACGCACGCACACGCACACACACACACACACACACACACACACTCAAACAGGCACTTTGAATTTAAACTGTCCCCCTTCCCCTTTTGGAAATCCTTTCCTGGAGGCAGGAGTAAACTTGGCCAAGGAGCAAGCAGTCCCTCTTTCTGTCCCCAGTGGGCAGGCCTGACAGGTAGTGCAGGACCCCCGGTGTTATCTTGTGCAGATGATGACCCAGACCTCTTCATGATCTCTGCTGAGCCTAGCGGGGTATGATGGGGGCTACCAGCAGGTTCGGAGTTGGGGCAGTGCCACTCTCTCTTCCTCCAATCCAGGTCTCCGAGTACCACCTGCTCACCTCTCCAAACTGCTCAAGGCTCCAGCGCAGTGGAGAGTCCCGGACAACGCACCAAAATGTAACAGCCACCTCATGACGGGAATGACGAGCCAGCACTCTCAACACCACCAGGAAGTTGAAAGAGACCAAGTTTGTTACCTGGTGTCCAGAGGAACTAGCATTCCAGAAGAGCTGGGCCCTGAATGTCAAGTGCACGTAGCTTCTACAGTTTATCTGCAAGGTTGCAGAAGTGGAATAGCCAGGTATTTCTAGTGCAGCTGGGGTCCTTGATAAAGGAGGAAATGCAGATGGGTGCGTCCCAGGAATGAGGGCGTCCCACGGGGTGAGGCAGTGTGTTGGGTTTCTTTTGCAAGGGTTAAAATACGATTTTCTTTACAGTATAATGAGAAAAGACCTGGCAATCCATTTCCCAAAAGTGAGCCACTTCAAACCCCTGTGGAGCCATTCCAATATGATCCCCAGGGTCCACAAGGAGTATGGAAAGCGGTGTGCTGTAGCACAGCTCCTACCTTTACAAAGCCAGGTCCTGTCACGGAGCCTGGTATGACGCACAGTGGCTTACACTCAGGTACATCTTCCCCTTTGGGTTTCTGAAACTTTCACTCTTTATGGAGTGGACAGCCTCATCCTTTCCCATGGAAAGGCTGTGAAGTTTGAACTGCTGACCTTGCGGCTAGCATCCCAGTGCAGAGCGCCCCATAAACCACCAGGGCTCATAAACTAGCAGTATGGGAACATGAAAGTAACGAGTTCCAGTCCCCTGGGGAACCTGCAGGGAGCCCTGGCAACATAATGGGCTACACGCTGGCTTAGGAGCCACCAGATTAGCTTCTTGGAACCACCAGCTGCTCCACAGAAGAGGCTTTGCCCTTCCATACAGAGTTCCCATCTCAGAAACTCACAGGGGCAGCTCTCTGTGTCCTCCAGGGTCACGGTATGCCAGAGTCAACTCTGTGACAGTGAGTTCACCTTTGGGTTGGGGTTGGGTTTAGGATTATTATGAGCCAGAGTTGGCTTGATAGCCATGGGTAGGTCCTGCTCTTGTACAGCTTCAGTCTCAGAAACTCTATGGAGGGACCCAATGAGTCAGTATCAACTTGATGTCAGTGGGTTGTATATGGCGGTCATATGCTTATGTTAATTTCATGAATGAGATGTAGGGGGTGGAGTCTGGCCTGTTAATCTGGAGATAGCCATTGAATAGCCAATGAGGCCTCCACGTGGGCATGGCTTTCTCCTGAGACTTCTGGGAAATCTCGCGATATTTCCCTCATGGAGATGAGAAGCTATCTCCCCAGTTGTTGGGAATTAGTATCAGAGACGATGAACTATAGGCAAGACAAGATGGCAGCATCCAAGGAGCTACAGGAGCCGGAGGAGAAGCCACATGGGCTTACCCTGATGGAACCAGACCTCTGAAGCTGGAGACCCCTGCCAGTGCTGAGTTGCTTCTACCACCACTGGACGCTGTTGATGGACCCTGAGCCCTGGAAGGGAGGAGCCATGGGGAGACCCCCCTGCCGGCGCCAGGATTCTGCAACGACTGACCTGTGACTTCGTGAGTCAAAAGGAGACTTTATAGACTGGTATCGGGTATATGGGCTAATATCAGACTTATGACTTTGAACTGGACTGGACTGGGATGCTTTCTCAATGTCCCATTCCTCTTGTATATAAACCTCTTCCTTATATCCATATGCTTGTCTATCAATTTGTTTCTCTAGTCTACCCAGACTAAAACAGTTGTTGTTTTTGTTTGATTTTGGTTTTCATTTGCTTTGCTTGGGTTAAGATAATCTTGAGTCCTGGTGGTACAATGATTGAGCACTTGACTGCTAAGCAAAAGGCTGGCAGTTGAAATCTACCAGCTGTTTGATGGCAGTGAGATAGGGCACTCTGCTTCAGTAAAGAATACTGCCTTGGGGGGCTGAGCCCCGGTGGCATAGTGGTTGTGTGCGGGACTGTGGCCCACTGGGATGGAGGTTCAATTCCAGCTCACAGGAGCAAAGGCTGGGCCTTCTACTCCCACCACCAGAGGGCAGTGATGCCTACAAAAAAGAGTACTGCCTTGGAAACTCTCTGGGGTAGCTTTTCCTCTTTTGACAGGGTGTATAAGATCAATATAAATCGTAATTGACTTTGTAGCAATGGGCTTGAGAGTCTTTGTTTTGGGATAGCTAAATGCAGAGTTTTTCCAGACTATCAAGATAAAGATTTAACTGGACATGTGTAGCTAAAAGTCATTATATTTTAGTCGGATGGGAAAAAGTTCTTGTTTTAGTTTTGGGGACATTTACACATTTTTCTAGGTTCTACAGTGCTTCAGATGCTTCCCATATGATGTCTCATTTATGCATCACAACAATCCCCAGAATCTTAGGTATAGGTAAGCCGAGACTGCGGAAATTTAAGTAATCAAGTAAGATTCTTTGTTGTAATTAACAAAACTAGCATGCACTGGTTCATAGGTCCTCATACTTATTTGTCCTAGCACCCCCTTTTTCAGAAAAAAATTACTGAGCAGCTTCCTGGTAAATATATGTTATCATACCTCATAATCCAGGATAAAGGGTAGGTATCTGCTTTGGAAGCCCCCTGGATCCTTCCAGCACCCTCTCGGTGGACGATATTAACCACTTTGAGAAACACTGAGCGAGTTAATGGAGCCTTGGAGGCAGAACAGCAGTGGGGGAACTTTATTATCAGGCTTCTAGAAACCAGTAAGACTTTGTTATCAAGAAGGGAAATTTAGAACTTCCCATTTTGGACCCCTCTCCTCTAAGTCAGTCACAAAGTTGTTTCTTCTTTCTTTCTTTTCAGTGGGGTGTAGTGGGGAGAAACCTAAAATTCAAATATAGTCTATATTTTTGTTTTAAAATATTTTTATACAGACTCCTTTATTAAATTCTATTAAAGGACAAAGACAAAAAGAAACATCTAGATGAGGGAGATGGCCAGCAATAGACCATAATGGTGGTTTGCATGTGCTTTAGGCCAGATTGTCTAGAGAAACAAAATCAGTGGTCCTCACACATGTATAAGAAAGAGCTTTATATCAAGAAATAATTGTGTAAGAAGGAGGCATCCTAACCTAGTCCAATTCAAACCCCTAAGTCTGATGCCTGTCTCTAAGTCCCTCTTGAGACTCCTGTAGTTGCAGGAGGGTAAAAGAGAAAAGGGGAGCAGGAGGCTAGAGGACCACAGCCCAAGAGGAACAAAGTTGCATGGATCCAAGGTGGCTGGAACCATGGCAGGGCACCAACAGATCTCTGGGTTGGGCAACCCACTTGGGACTGCCCACACCGGAAGCAAGCAGAGGTGCAGCAGGCAGGAAGCAGAGGGCCAGAGAGAGAAGCAGGTTGGTTCCCAGTTTCTTCTTATAAGGTGGTCATACCGCCCCCCCCCCCAGGAGGCATCATCAGGATACAGCCTGATTGACAGGTTGAACTCCATCTCTACGCTTTCACAGAGAGTCAAGTTGACAAAATCATCTGACCACCCACAACATGGCTACCGAACTAGGATTAGGCACCAAGCTCACTGTCACTAAAGCAAAGATTCATCAGGCCCATAGGCAGGACTCCAGAAGCAGAAAAGAAACCTCAATTGTAATATGTACACTAATGTAAATTAGAAAAGTACACAGGATTTGTTCTGCGACCTCTCACCATATATGTTGGTTGAGACATGACTCATGACCATGGGGCCCTAGTAACTCAATTTCCATGAAAGGCACACCCAGGGAAGTTCTGAGGGCTCATCAAGGAAGTTACAGTAATCCACTTTTAGATACTCTCTGTCCAAGGACAGAGATTTTCACACTAACAGCCAACTTTCAGAAAGAACTCAGTGGAGGTGGACTCACAGTGGATGTAGGAGCCACTGCAGACCCTAGCCTTCTGAAATGTTGTGCTCAGAAATTGAGCTCTAATACTCACTTAGCAAGTGTTGGCTTTGGCTTTAACCCAAGATAAAATGAATAATCATAAAGAAAATATATCCTATACTGTTTGCCAAATTTGGTGTGATAGTTGCCAATTTCCAAAACTAATTTTCTTTGGAGGCTATAAACTCAGAAGATGTGCAGTATAGATAGATGTTTAATAACTTAGAAATCTACTAAGTGCCCCTATTAAAAGCACATCTATGCTATACCATCATGGGTTTAAATAGATATCCTCTTAAAATTTTTCATGTGAATAGTTTTTGGTATTTTTAGACTTGAATATGAAAGTCTAGGAATATAATGGAAAGAATTTGGAGGTAGGATGTGTTGAAACCAAATGTGTATGAATTGTTGCATGTAAAACTGATTATCTGCTCTATAAATCTTCAGCAAGCACCATCATCAATCACCAAATGTGGTGAAGAAGCAGATGGTGCCCAGGAATCAAATGATATAGCATCTGGGGTCTTAAAGGCTTGAAGATAAACATCTAGCAGAGATGCAACAAAGCCCACATGGAAGAAGTACCCCAGCCTGTGTGATCATGAGGTGTCGATGGGATCAGGTATTAGGCATCTGAGACCCAGAATAAAACCATACCCAATGTGAACTAGGAGGCCATGGAGTGCATTGTAAACTTTGGACATCCCCTCACAGTGGGGTCACAGAGAAGAGATGAGCCAGTCAGGGGGCAGTATAGCACCTATGAAACACACAACTTTCCTCCTGTTCTTTGGCGCTTCTTTCATCCCATTATCGTGACATCAGTTCTACCTTACAAATCAAATTAGACCAGTGCACGCACCATAATACAGATAAGAGCCCACAACCGAGGGAATCCAGGATAGATAAACCCCTCAGGGACAACAATGAGGTAGTTATACCAGGAGGGTTGGGGGAAAGTGGGGGGAGAAAGGGGAAATCAATCACTGGGATCAACTAGAACCCCCTCCCAGGACGAATAATGGAAAAGTGGGTGAGGGGCAATGGAGTTCAAAGTAAGATATGGAAAAAATAATCTATAACTTATCAAGGGTTTGTGAGGGCAGGTGGTGGAAGAAATGGAGAGCTGATATCAGTGGCTCAAGTGGGAAGAGAATGCTTTGAAAATGATGATGGCGACATGTCTGCAAATGTGCTTGACACACTGGAGGAATGTATGGATTGTGATAAATGATGTAAGAGCCCCCAACAAAATTATTCTTTTAAAAAGACTTCAATGAATTAGCACACACACACACACACACACACATTAAAAAACAAAAAGCCCATGAGCAGCCATCTAAGGTGAAATGATTGTTTCTGGAGTCGGTAATACCTTGGTTCTTGGCTGCGCATGATGAAATAATTTATGCCAAAGTCCATTTTGTCATCCAAGTGGGTTTTTATGAAGGGCACGACAAGTTTCAGGCTTTACAGTCTCAAAGGTTCCATACAACCAAATGGAAAAGAGCGCCCCGCCATGAGGATCTTAGGGTGGGGGGGAGCCCAGAAGCCCAAGAACCCCTGAGACTGAGAGCATGTGGGCCCGAAGGCTGTGGGCCCCGGTAGGTCCTGAGCGGGCACATTGGTGCCCACGTGGGGGAAGGAGACCCTCCCCCTCTACCTGCCTCTGACCAGGAGCGGGGTCAGAGAGCGGCCCAGAGCGTGCTCCCTGCCTTTACTGGAGCCCAGCCCTAGTGGAGGGGGAGAGAGAAAGGGGTGGTTGAGGGTATTGGCTGAGTTAGGCCCACCTGGGTGGTGTCAGGAGCCTGGGCCTCGCTGGCGTGAGAACTTGCGTAGGAATATGCTCAGTTTGGGGTCTTCATAGGTGTCTAAGGTGCCTGGTTTCTTTCCCTTCTCCTCTACAGGGTCCTTTGCAGGCACGGGAGAGAAAAAGCCCTGTCCCTGGGCTAGTTACATTTCGAATTATTGGCGTCTCCCCTACTAGAGAAAAGAAAAGTGACAATATCGAGAGGCACATGAAAACATTTCGTCCAATGGACTAACGAAACAACCAGAGATCAAGAGAACGAGATGGTGCCTGGTTATAACTACCAAGTTCCCTCAAGAAGGTCAAATCAGGAGGCCCTGGATACAGTGGGAGAAAAATGTGGAACAGAAACCCAAATCATAAAAGAGACCAGGCTTAAGAGTCTGGTCTTGAATAGGCACTTCCATAGAGACCAGGGGGACCCAGCAGAGCCTGGCCTCTGTCCCTCACATCTGTAAGAAAACTCACCTCTGCATTAGAATAATCAACAACCTAGTATCAAAAGAGCAGCACTGACCTAAGGACAGAATCTTGAGGAAAAGGGAAAAAGGGGTCTTGGAAACAGGAAACACAGAGAGCACGTGGAATAAGCATGACACTTGCAGGGGATTGCAATGGATGGCCTGAATCAGGCTGTGTATGGGTTGTGTTTTTACTCTCACATAAAGTTAAAAAAATAATTTGGAAATAGAAATCTTTAAAAGCTGGGTTCTTTCTCTTACTTGTTCCATGACAGAAATTTCTTCTCTGGCTTTTTGAATATTGATGGGAGTCTTTTCTTTCTTACTCATCCAAGATGCATCTTGTTGTCTTTATGTTATTATAGCCTTACCACCTTACTCCGATGTCTGTGTTATTGTTTCTGGTTTCAGGTCTGTAAAGCACAGGCATAATGGCTGCGTAGTAATAAAAACTGATACAAGGGTTGATGGGGGGTACCGGGGTGGGGTGGGAAGATTGGGAGAGAAAGGGGATTTCAGGAATAAACAATGAAGGCATTTGAGGGGCAGGGAGCACTGGAACTGATGGTGATTGCACAACTCATTTTAAATGTGTATGTGTTCTGAAATTGATGTAGTAATGATTGTACAATTCTCCTTCATACAGTGAAGCGATTGAACTATTGAACCGTATGATATGTAAATTATGTGCCAATAAAACTGTTAAAGAAAAAACAAAAGACAAAAGCTGGACTCTTCAGTTCAGCTCTATTTCCTGCTGCTTGTGAACTTTGGACAAGTGAACCCACCCCAAGAAAGTGTTTCTTAGATGTTGTTAACCTACAGGTGAATCTCCTGGGCCTATGGATAAAATGCACCTTCTGATTCAAGAGATCTGAGAAGACCTGGGGGCAGGCCCACTTGGTAGTCTGACCCTATAAATTGTCATTGCTAAGGGGAAAAAAATACTGTCAACGATCATGGAAGTAAATAAATAAATGTGTGTTTCCCAGGAGGAAAATAGTGTTGTTTTTCTGCTTGTGAAACAGTGCCTGCTGCAGTTCCAGTTTCCAATGGGACCCGCTGCACAGCAGAAGAAGAGACTGCCAGGTGTGGCACCACCCTCCACATTGTGGATGGTGTGAGCCCATTGCTTGAGCCCCTATGCCCATCGCCTTGGCCAGGGTCTTCTTTGTTGGGGGTGGCCCTCTACTTTCCTAAGCATGGCGCCCTTCTCCAGGGACAGGTCTCTCCTGACAAGATGCCTCAAGTATGTGACAGGAAGGCTTGTCATCCTTATCTCACAGGAGCATTCTGGCTGTACTTGTTTTTATCAGTGATTTTATTGAAACTTTTCCAGCTCTTATGCCATTCCATACATCATTTGTATCAAGCATATTTGTACACATGCTGCCATCTTCATTTCCAGATATTTTCTACTTGAGCCCTTGGTAAAAACTCCTCTTTCCCCCTCCCTTTTTAAAAAAAATAACTTTATTGGGGGCTCCTACAACTCCCATCCTGATTCATACATACGTCAATTGTATGCAGACCACATTTGCACAGTTGCTGCCATCACCACTCTCAGACGGTTCTGCTCATTTGGCAGTCTGAGGTGCTGTCAAAATCTCCCCCAGGGGCGTCGTTCCAGTGCATCCACTCCTCTCTGGTCTTCCTTATTCAATGTCCCCCTGTCACACGCATAGGAGGTGATTGAAGATACTGTGGTACGTGGCTGGTACACCCTCATCCTCAAAGTACCATCTTTGCTTTTTACCACCTTACGGGTCTAGTGCGGCAGGTTTGCTAGGTTCCTGGGGTGGCATCCTTGGATCTAGCTTCCCGACCCTGAAAGAATCCACCCAGCAGAAGCTACTTGTCATGCAAGCGACTTTGGGGAGGGAAAGGGAAAGTCCAGGTAGGATGGTCTCAGAAAATCCACGCTATCTCTAGTAGAAGGCCGCATGGCGGGGGAAAGTTCCGGACTGAAAATGGCCATGGGGGACCGTGGGAAAACACATGGAGGGCATACCAGAACAGGAGTGGGGGAAGGTGGAGGCAAAGGCAGGGACTCGCAAGTGAGTGCGCAAGCCGAGAGAGGGAGGTGGGAGGAAGCTGCACCCCTGACGAAGAGCGAAGGGAAAAGCGGGGGAGGCGGGGCGGGGGGGAGGCGGGTCGTGGCCTGCCCGCAGCTGGTATCTATCCCCAATGGCTGGGGCTTCGTGGTTGAAGGTCTTGGCTGACCTTATTGACTGAGTTTAAGTGCACCTGGGTGTCACACGAATGCTGGTGCCTTTCCCTGGGCTTAGTTGACTTGGTCTGAGCATGCTCAGTTCTGGATTTTCCCACCGGTGTCTAATTAGTGTGCCTGATTACTTTCCCACCCCTGCACTGAGGCATGGATAGCTAACTTTCATTTAGCGCAGGCGTTAGCAAAGACAACCCCCTTTGGCCCTAATATTGCGACCTGTCACGTGTATCCGTTCACTTAATTTAATTCATTCATTCATTCTGCTATGAAGTCTCATCATTCTTGCTCCGACGGAGCCTTCTGGCTGTACTTCTTCTAAGACAGGTGTGTTTATTTCTCGGGCAGTCTGCACAGCACTTTGAGTATTCTTCACCCACAGCAGCATTCGAACGCATCACTCCCAAGGTATCTCTGCCCGACTTCACCATACACAGGAGGGGGCCAAGCGACATCTTCGTTTTTTTGTTTTTGACATACGTAGAGAGCTCTCCTGCAGCAGGCTTGCCCCGTGCCACCCTCGATGCGATTTCCCAGGGTGCTGACCGCGGATGCCAGTCAACAGGCACCCCTGACAGCAGACCGACCAGAATTTAGAACCGTACACGGCTCCACGTGTGAGCACAGCGACACGTCATCGGAATCGAACCGCCACGCGGGGTCGTGCACAGTCTCCTCGCTCTGCTGCGAAGACACGCTTCGCTATCATCCTGGCGTGAGAACGCTTTTAAAGCCACACCGGGAAGCTGCTAGCTCAGCCGGCGTGCTGCCAAATGGTAGGAGTCGCACGCCTCTGAATTTAGTCTCCCTCGTCGAGGTAGCTTTGCTCCTGTGTCCAACCATTTTAAGGCCTGGATGCAGGAGGAGGGGAAGATCATTCCTCAGACTCCTCCCCCAAACAAAGCAACCTCTCTGCCATGGAGTGAATCCCGGCGGAGAGCAATCCCATAGCAGAGTGGAGCTGCACCTGTGAGTGTCCAGACTGGAAAGTCTCCTCCTTCTCCCCCTCCTCTCCTTCTTCTCCTTCCTTCCTTCTTTTTTTTTTTTTTTTTTTTTTTTTGTGGGAGACGGACAGCACGGTCCCCCAATGCCAGAAAGTACTCAGTCCAGTTCTCCACATTTGGGGAAATCATAGGAGTCAGCACACTCTGAGTGCCATAGATAAGCCTTGTCCTGGGAAAAAGACCCCCTCCACCTCGGTATCCCCCTGCCAGGTAAGGCTTGAGCATAAACTTGTATAGGGTGAGAAAGTCTGAAGATCCTCCCATGGGCTGGCTGGTGGCTTTGAACTGCAGATCTGTGGTTAGCAACCCAGCATCTAACCCACCATGGCACCCAAGCTTCTCCTGAGTCAAGCTGAACTGAACTGCAAATAAATGCCCGAGGGAGCAAGAACTCCATGAATACTGGGAATAAGTCTAACCCCAAACCATAGCCATCGGGTTGATTCCAGCTCCTAATGGCTCTACAGGATGGAGGAGAATGGTCCCAGGGCTCTCAGTTCCAGCGCTGTCGGAGTGGGACCCAGCCCTGTAGGGATCAGATGTGAGTCAGGCCTTTCTGAATTCAGCTTCAAGCTATTTCCATGTGCTTAAAGCGGTTGTAGAAAAAGCAATCCAACTTCAAGAACCACTTGGTTATTAGGAATGTACGTAGCTAGAGTCCATAGATGTTGCATGATAGGTCTGAACGATATTGTTAGTAATTATTTCAACAATAACAACAACAACAAAAAACAAACCCAAGCTCACTTCCATGGAGTTGATTTGAATTCCTAGCACTTACAGGTGCCTTCAAACCAGACTCATCGCAAACCTACTCGTAGGCTAGAAGGACACCGGGCTTCCTGCCCCATCCTTAGGATGGTCGCAGTTTGAGTCTGTGCCTGCAGCCAGTACGTCAATCCGTCTCCTGGGGGGGGCGCCTCATCTTTGACCCTCTATCAAGCATGACACACAATTATCGACTGCAATCACAAAGTGAACCTTGTCTCATTAGATGCTTTTTCCTTTGGTCCCCTAAGCAGCTGCAAGGGCTAATTGAGTATCAGGCAAAGGAACCCTGCCCTGCAGAGAGCTGCAGAGAGCCCACTAAAGTGTTGGAGAGCAAGGATGTCACTTAGGTGTGCCTGAGCCCAGACATGGCATTTTCCATCACTTGACAGGCACCTGGAAGTTGAATGATTCATATGAGAGATCACAGAAGAATTGATGCGGTTGAATTATGGAGCTGGTCAAGAGTACTGAAAGGTCTCTGGACTGACAAATGAACAATTACATGACCTGGAAAAAGTACAGCCAGAGTGCTCCTTAGAAGGGAGGTTGGAGAGACTTCCTCTCACTTGCACTGAACAAGTTATCGGGAGACAGCAGTCCCTGGAATAGGGTCCCAGGATTGATCACACAGTGATTGGAGTGGTGAAGAGGAGGAAGCCCCTCCACAGGTGTGGCAGTTATGTGCTTATGTTAATTTTATGATTGAGATCTAGGGGTGGAGTCTAGCCTGTCAATCTGGAGATAGCCATTGAGTAGCCAATGAGGCCTCTGTGTGGGCATGCCTTTTTTCTGAGACTTCTGGGAAATCTCACGATATTTCCCTCATGGCGATGAGAAGCTATCTCCCCAGTTGTTGGGAGTTAGTCTCCAAGATGATGAATTACGGACAAGATGGCAGCGTCCGAAGAGCTGAAGGAGCTGAAGGAGAAGCCACACAGGCTTACCCTGATGGAACCAGACCTCTGAAGCTGGTGAAGCCACATGGAGAGTCCTGCCAGCGTTGAGTTGTTTCTACCACCAATGGATGCTGTTGATGGACCCTGAGCCCTAGAAGTGAGGAGCCATGGGGAGGCCCCTACCAGTGCCGGGATTCTGCACCCACTGACCTGTGATTTTGTGAGTCGGACAGAGTCGTTATAGACTGGTATCGGGCATATGGGCTAATATCAGACTTATGACTTTGAACTGGACTGGATTGGGATGCTTTCTTAATGTCCTATTCCTCTTGTATATAAGCCGTACCCTTATATCCATATGTGTGTCTATGAATTTGTTCCTCTAGTCTACCCGGACTAACACAACAGGACAGAGTGACACAATGACTTTGTCAACAGTGAACTTGAGCACAACAATTGTGAGGACGGTGCAGGGCTGGGCGGTGTTTCTTTCTGTTTTGCATAGGGTCTTTGTGAGTCAGAAAGAACCCACTTGACCACTAGCAATGGTAGGGACCCATCATTGTATTCTCAGCTGGTAACAGAAAGATTAGTAGCTGGAGCTCACCAGCATCGTCTGAGAAGAGACCTAAAAGTGGGCCTAGGAAACCCTATGGGACATTTCTGGCCTATCCCGTGGGCCCCCATGACTTAGAATTCCCTCGGCAGTCTACCATTGCAACAGCAAGGACATGGTGATTAATTAGATTTGCAGATCAATATCCTTCTAGTCTGTCATGAGAACAGTTTCAAATCTTATAGATAGAAGAATAGGGTCTCTACATCTAAGTTCATAATATAAGGCAAACAGGCAAATATGACTGGGTCAAGGAAAGGGAACATATCATAAGAGGGAGGTTAGCAAAGTGACTAAGGCAGGGGATGGCGTCCTGAGAACAGGCAGTGAGCGGAGGTGAAGGACTGTGGAATCAAGCTTGCAACAACAGCTCTCTCGGAGTGGGCGTGTCCCCAGATGAGCCAGCTGGACTGGTGTCAGGAGTTATGAGCAAGACTTATAAGACGGCTGCCAATTTAATTCAAAACTAGCCATGCCCGAGAAGAATCAATGTTGCTACTGGATCACTGTAGGTTTAGATTGTTTGCAGGGGTTCAAACAAGGGCCGGGAGTGTTAATGATGACCTCAATCTTGAGTGGGGTCCAGTGGACCCCTCCAGCTCTCTCAGTCATGGTATTCAAGTGATAAGTGGGAGAGCCGATGTCAAGATAATGCATGGCGATCTTCTCTGTTTCTAGACCGTGTCTTTGCCCTTCTTGTGACTTATGGCTTTGTGGTGCCTGCCATCTCTCTTTAACAGTGATAGCTGTCCGCCATGTAAAACTTGATGAACAGTGGTAGGAAAAGGGAGCAGAAATCTCACTTGGAAATTTGGATCGTTTGAGCACCCACCAAACAGCCTTAATTGTTGGGAGGGTGCTTTGTTGGCTGGTCTCCTAGTTATTCCTACTTTCTCTCTTCCACTTGCAGGGTCGATTGATTAGACTCATTGCTCTAGGTCACGCCCTCAATATTTAAAGTAACAGCTGAGGCAACAGGAAGTCTACCCACAACCAGCATGCTCCTACCCTGGTGGCACTGTTGAGTAAGCATTGAACTGCTAATTCCAAAGTCTGTGGTTCAAAACCCACCAACCACCCACAAGGAGAAAGATGAGGCTACCTGTTCCCCCAGGAGATTTACTGCCTGTTCTGTCTTATAGGGTCACCGTCAGTGTCGACTCTCTGGCAGTGAGGTGACAGGTCTGTCCAAGAATGCTTTCACGTGTGTATTTACCTCTGCCACATATAAGGAGGCCAGGTGGTATGGTGGAGACAGGTTGAGCTGCTGAAGTAGGGTTGGCAGTTAGAAACTACAAGATACTGGTTGGCAGAAAGACAGAGCTTTTCACTCACACAGAGAGTTGCAGTCTCAGAATCTCCAGGGGGGCAGGGGGCAGTTCTACCCCTTCCTGAAGGGTAGCCGTGTGTCTGTATCAACTCTATGGCAGTGAGTGAGTGACCCAAATTGCAGACAAATGATCACTTTAGATACAAAGACATGTTTAAGAGGTGTTCTGAGATCCCTACCCTGCAACCTCTGGCAGAGGATATGGAAGATATTCTCAGGTGTGATTTATGTCACCATTGTCTTGATTATGCTTTGGTTCTGACCTAAATGAGCTTGGGATGCGATGCTTTCTCTTTAAAGCATTATCTATCCTCTATGAAAGCCATGCACATTCTTTGCAGGACATTCTTCAAGATACGATAAAAATATAAAGAAGTAAATGAATATCATTCTCCACCTCCTGGTCTGGAAGCGGTCATTGTGAATCATTTCATGACTTTTGTGTTAGCTGTAAGCAAGCAATCACCAACAGAAATTCTTCCTCTCCTGCTTCAGGAGGGCTGGAGTCCAAAGTCAAGATATCAAGAAGGCAGGTGCCCCCAAAACTCTGTGGTCAGCCCCATCTGTGCTCCCTTCTGGCTTCTGGTGGCCCTAGGACATCCATGGGGTTCTTGGGTTTGTGAACTGGTCTCTCCACACTCTGCCTCCATGGTCATGTGGCCTACCTGATGTTCATGTTCTCTCCTCTTCCAGAAAGACACCAGTCATTGGATTAAGGACCCATCTTAATCCATCTTTGCCTCATCATAACTAATTACGTCTGCAAAGGCCTCGTTCCCAAATAAGATCATATTCTGAGGCTCCTGGTGGACATGAATTTTGGAAAAGGTGGACACTTATTGAACTATCTGCCCATCTATTACATATCTGTATTGCTATAAAAAAGATCACATTCTACATACAGTTTGGTTCTCTCTTAATTTAGCAATTGGTCATGTGAGTTTCCCTATGACTTTCAAAAGTTCTTATTTTTGCAATGCTCCACTTTATGAAAACTAAGGAATGGGCAGAACTAGCCCACTTCTCCAGATATTTAGTGTCTTTAGTCCTTACTGGGATAAATCACACTGATGAATCAAAAGATTGGTGGGAAAATCCCATTACATTTTAATTCCATTTTTGTAGCTTCCTGGTATATACACCAGAATGTGTTTCTTCACTTGGTTTAAACATTTGTGGACGGAATTACTGGGTCAAAGCACATGAACATCTCAATGCCTCATGGTAAAAACCCAAACCAGGTACCTCATTGTCATTCTTCTCCAGCATGACCCCCAGTCTCATAACACATCTTGTTTCATGGATTCCAAGTGTCATTTCATAAAATCTTTCTGAGCACTGTGTGGTGGATGTGGGACAATTTGATAACCAGAGAAATGAAGGATCCCTTTGTTTGAATTTGTATTTTTATGTGGTCGAATCTTTCTCTTATTTCTTTGTGTTTGTTTTGAGAACCTACGTTGTGGTTTTTGCCCGCTTTTAAAACTGTTGCTTCTGTCGGCAACACTCCTTCCTCACTGTGGCTCTGACCACAGAAGGCCTGCCCTCCGGGACCCTGCTGCAGTTTGCCGTGAGCAATGTGACACAAGGCATACCCCCACCACTTCCCCTTTCCTTTTCCCAGCCCACCTCTGAGCCTGGCACAACTCCAGGAAGGAAGAATACATTGTATCTTACTCCATTACATCTTTCTTTCTTCCTTTCTTATGACTTTGAGCAGCCTGGGAACAATGTTCATGTCTTACATATTCTTTGATATCTTCAGCAAGGTACCTGGTGTTCAATAAATGTTTGTTTAATTGGATGGTAATCATTCAAAAGTGGGGCTATGAGCAAGGGGCTAGGATTTAATCCATGAATGCTGAACTATCCTCAACGTGTTGAAGTTGCAGATTTCCTTCTGTGTTTCTGGGATAGCTGCAACCATGAATGACGTCATCTAAGGAGGTTAAGTGAAACTGTAACAGGGCTAAAGGCTAACTAACCATGATCAGAGTAACAGAAGACAGCCACTGCTATCAGAATAAGAGTTGCAACTGCCCAAAATTGTTAGTTCATACTGTTTCCCTGGTAGCCCTGGGCTGTACTCCTTATAAATGAAGATTTCATTTAGGCCAGTTTATATTTGGAAAGAATTCCTTTTCACAGTTTAATTATGAAAACCAGTCTCACTCTAGCCGAGAACTAGAAAGGAAACTCGATGTCAGGGAATCAATTCTGACTCTCAGACCTTCCCCCGTGGGTTTCTGAGACTGTAACTCTACGTGGGAGTAGAAACCCTCATCCTTCTCCCAGGAGCGGCTGTTAGTTTCGAACTGCCAATCTTGCTGTTAGCAGCCCTCCGCATCACCCCCCTGTCTCCCCCACCCTTCTCCCCAACACGCCAGCTTCTTTGAGAAAGTGCCCATAGAACCTTGCAACAAGTGTGTGGTAAACCGCATGCCATTAGAAAGTTAGGAGAGAGAACTTTAAGGATATTCGTCTGGGCTACACAAAACTTTTTGTAACTCTTTTTATAGCCACCATTGCGTGACCTCAGTTATTATCAGGAGGACAGTAAAGCACTCACTGGCCACAGGTGGTTCTCCACTCCAATGGATTGTGAAGTCTGGGGTGTCTTCTGCCACCTCCACGGTCAGCCATCATTGTTTTCCTCCCCTCTTTGCTTACGCCCACTGCTTCCAAATTCTCAATACCTTTTCCCTTTGGGCCGAGCAGTCCCCACTGGCTAATGTCGAGGTACGCAGTTCGAAACCACCAGTGCTTTGGGATGTAAGATGAGGTTTTCTACTCCCATAAAGAGTTGCAGATTTGGAAACCCACAGGGACAGTTCTGTCCTGCCCTACCAGATCTCTGTGAGTCGGCATCCATTAGATGGCAGTGAATTGAATGAGTTTCCTCCAGCCCAACCCAAAGATCTCCCTGTCTTTAGGGCACGTGGTGCAGGGCCCCGGGAGCCCTAGGCAACTGTGCAATATGTAGGGATTATGTGCGAGCACATTTCCCGCTCCCCCTGTAGCCTATCAAGAGCTGGAGAGCTGGCGAGCATACATATATATACCTGGTGGGCAGTCTCAGAGAACACGGGTGCCTTTGCGCAGATTCCAGGCGAACACGCCTCACCACTTTAGAGATATGGCATATTTCAGGGAATGTGGACAGGCTGGCGTGTCTGGAGTTCCCCAGCCCCCTGCCTGTGCAGGTGGGCCCCCGCCCCGGTCTTCTCCGGGACCCTGGGAGTGCCACGTGTGCGCGGTGGCGCTGGAGCAGGGCGCTGGGTCTGGAGGGCGGGAACACAGCCACCTCCCAGCTTAGGGCAGCTCCCTCTCGGCAGCCCGGGTTTCGAGGTTCGGGGGGCCTGGGGCTCGGAAGGTACGGGCTGGGGGCGGGGGTGCGGAATCCAAAGATTAGGGTCCTGGGAGGTTGCGGGTCCTTCGCAGTGGCCGCGGGAGGGCGATGCCCGGGCTAGTCTGTGGGCGCGAGGAACAGGGACACTGGGGATGAGCCGGGGCGGGGGACGCGGGCTTCTAGCAGGTTCCAGCCCGGAGGCGGCCGCCGCGCGTCCCGCGCCCGCGCGCTCCAATTGGAAGGGGCAGCGGGTGACTCCCGTTTCTCCTCTGGCTCTCCCCTCCCGGAGCTGCTTTAAAAGGAAGTGACATGGGCGGGGAGAGACGTAAGCCAGGACCACTTTTTTCCCCTCCGAAGGGCCCACCCCGTGGGTGGAGTCTCGCCTTTTCCGTCCAGCGCTGGCTCTCTCGCCGCCCCAGAAACTAGTGGCAGTTTGGGGCCCAGCCCGCGCCGGGAGTGCGTGCGTCCAGGCGGCCGGACACGCGGTAGGTGCTACGGTACCATCGGCGGGCCCTGCGCTCGGGGCGTGGCGGGCCGCGTCCCCCGGGCCCGGAGCGCGGGGACCGGGGCGGAGGAGAGAGGCCGCGGGGCCGTGGGTGCGGCCCCCAGAGGCCGAGGCGGCGGAGCTGCGGGCACAAAGGGACGGTCGCTTTGTGTTCGGCCGGGCGAGCGCGCCTGTCCGCGGGCGATCGGCGGCGGCACCTGGCCCCATCCCTCCTCCTCCCCCTTTCCTGGGCGCTGGATGGCGGTTCCTGTTACACGCTGGTCACTTTTGTGTCGCGCAACATGTTCTTCCGTTTCTGGGGTTTCTATGGCAACCACGAAAATACGCAGCCGGTGTGGAGAGGGATGGACGCAGCACGGGCTAGGAGTTTGGCGCCCGCCAGGCCGGGGGCGTATGGGGGTGTGGGGGCTGGGGGCTGCTCGCGTCCGCCGGCCAGGGTGGGTACCCCCTCCTCATTTTCAATTTGGTTTTTCCCGGTGGCAGGGGGGCTGGGGGGGGGAGGGGGGTTGTCAAGGAAACGGGCCTTTGTAATTACCTCTTTATTTACCTAATTCGCCGCCTCTGAATGTCTCCATCATATCTAGGAATTTGAGTAAACCAGGGCTGCGATGTTTCTGGAAGGCTGCGGCGTCCGCCCTCCCAGCAAACCCAAGCGCTTCTCCAGCTAGCGTGTGAATGCCGGGACCCAGCGAAGGGGAGCGAGCCCCGCCGTGGAGGAGGTGGGGCCGGGGCGAACAAAGTTTGAGAGGGTGTTTGGATATTCACACTCATCCGCGCGCGGTTGCCCGCCCAGGTTTGCCCAAAAGCCCAAATTCTTAAAGGATGAGTCTGGGCTGTAGGCTGAACTTCACTTAACACAAGATCCAAGTTCAGCAAGTCTGCGTGAGTACCACGGGGCAGACCCAGCGCTATCCAACCTTCTCTGTACCTCGCCATTCGCGGCAGAACTCACGTGCTCGCCCATTATGACATCAACCTGGTGGGACCTTCACTACTGGGTGGGGTTTCCTCACCTTCCACCCTTCATCGGGAGCCTGGGTGACCTGGTAGTTAGTCATTGGTCTGCTAACAGCAAGGTCCGGAGTTCGAAACCAACAGCGGCCCCGCAGGAGAAAAAGAGTTACAGACTAGGAAGCCCACTGAGGCAATACTGTCCTGCCCTATGGAGTCGCTGAGATCCTTAGCATCCTAACATGATGCTAAATAATTTGAGACAGTGTGTCTGCGTGGAAGAGGGGGGTGGGGGGGACAGCTAGAATCCTAAATTAACCCTAGGGCTGTGTTTTCTAAGAGTAACCTCAGAGGGCAGGGGAGGACTGCCCCCTGCGAGTTTCTGAGCCTTTAACTTTTCACAGGAGTAGAAAGCCCATCTTCCTCCCAATATTCTCTAAAAAGAGTACAACAATTGATTTTCTAACAAAAAAAGGGGGGGCTGGGGAGTCAGGGTTGGGGGGGACTCATGGGAGACCTTGATGCTTCACCTCGCGTGACCTGCAGAATGAGTCATGCTCAGAGTCGAATCCTGCACCTGTGAAGAGAAGTCTCTGTCCCCGCAGGAGCCTGTCCTCTGCACAGGCCTCCCCATTACCTGCAGTCCCTGTGGGAATTGATCCTGGCTCGTAGCTGCCCACGTGTGGCAGAGCAGGATTGCTTCAGGGTGCTTGGTCCATGGGCCATGGAGCTACTGCGCACAGCTCCGGATAGAGATGCGCCCGGGAGAAAGGAATTTTCTTCGCAGAAAGTCTTGCCTGTAAGGGGGTGCCGAGTCTCGTCCAATTCCTGGCAGCCCCCGTGACAGCGCGACTCCCCCTTGGGGTGTCCTACCATGGGAACTTTGCAGAAGAAGCTCCCTAGTTTTTACCATGGAGCTCTGAGTGAGCCCCGGGCCGCAAGTGAGAGCGAAACCCTTTGCCACACCAGAGCCCCTAAATCAGAACCCTCGGCTGTGGAATTGAGTCTGACGCAGTGACCCTCTAGGGCCCGCTGCTGGGTGCCATCGTGTTGGTTCCCAAGCAGAGCGCCACAGAAGGAAATTAGGCACCCGCCGGGCTCTTCATTGGTTTCCGTGTTGAGCCGTTTTTCCAGTCACTGTGTCCATCCGTCTAGTCCAAGGTCTCCCGTTGTCCGCTGCCGCTCTGCAGACATCCTCCCCAGGGGTTCTCCCTGATACCATGCCCAAAGCATGTGGGACAAGTCTCTCCAGCCTGGCTTCTAGGGACCATTCTGGCTGTACTTCTTCCAAGACAATGGTTTGTTAGCGATACCAGTTCCCAGACAGACCAACGGGTCATAATCTCATCTCCCAGTCTTAGAAAAAAATCACCTCTTCATTTTGGATAAAGGCCCACCGGGAGACCACGCGGTCCTCACACCGCCTCCTGCTGTTGAAGTCTGAAGACTGGGAGCAAACCTAGAGTAACCCTGAGCCGTGTTTTCTTTCTCTTCTTTGTTAACCCTTTGATTGCATCTCATATAGCCCTTTTTTTTTCATCCTTTTATTGGGGGCTCATACAACTCTTATCACAGTCTACATAGTCCATTGTGTGTCACGCACATCTGTACATCTGCTGCCCTCCTCATTCTCATAGCATTTGCTTTCTATCTAAGCCCTTGGCATCAGCTTCTCGTTTTTTACCCCCCTCCCTTCCCGCTCCCCCTGCTCTTAGAGCTCTTATCACAAAATAAACATGTATTCATTGTGTCAAGCACATTTGTACATATGCTGCCATCATCATTTTCAAAACATTTTTTTCTACTTGAGCCCTTGGTATCAGCTCTTCATTTCCCCCCTCCCTCCTCCACCCTTCCTCCCTCACAAGCCCTTGATAATTTATAGATATTTTTTTCATGTCTTAGACTGACCGATGTCTCCCTTTACCCACTTTTCTGTTGCCCGTCCCTCCAGGGAGCGGGTTCTATGTCTATCATTGTGATCGATTCCCCCTTTTTTCTCCACCTTCTCCTCCTCTCCTGGTATTGCTCCTCTCATTATTGGTCCCGAGGGGCTTATCTGTTCTGGATTCCCTGTGTTTCCAGCTCCTATCTGTATCCATGTACGTGCTGTGATCCTGAAGGGTTTTCATGGGCACTGTTTGCCAGGACTCTTAACTAAAAGTGTTACCATCTCTGTTTCATAACATGTATTATGGATCAAGACAGCCTAAGGATATACACACACAGCCAGAGCAAAAAACCAAACTCACTGCCATCCATTCAGTGTGACTCCTAGTGTCCCTAGAGGACAGGGAAGAACTGCCCCTGTGGGTTTCTGAGACTGTCTCTACAGGAGTAGAAAGTCCATCTTTCTCCCATAGATACTGGAGTGATCTGAAAACAGCGGCTACGTTACAAAAATGCCTGGAACACAGTGGGGGAGCTAAAGGCTATGGAATTGACCTAGAGGTCAGACAGCATAAAAAAGACGAGGCTCTGGGTATTGAGGAGGGAGTAACTCCACACAGAGAAGCGGCCAGGCCGTATGTACTTCATGTTCTTGAAGGGTTCTGGAGAGCAAGTGTGCAGAGTGTCTTGTTTCTAGTGTGAAAGGCCCCTGCGGGCTGTCGATTATCGTTCTGCCAACAGTGGGCCAGACTGACCATGTGTCTGTTGGGCATGCTCAGAACGCAGAGTGCCCCAGCCTGGAATTTCACAAGAAGTCTACTAGGGAATGGAGGTCAACAGAAAAGGAGCAAGAAGGATGGGAAAACTAAAAAGCCACAATGACAGTAGCAACATACCACCAGCAACAGGCTTCAGTTTCTGTATACCCTGAGGAAAACAGACTGTCAGCTAGAGAAGGCAGCAAAGCGAAGGCAGTGCCCCTTGCGGGAGCCGTGTGCAGCTCTAATTGTTGCAGAACTCCAAACTCAGGCCTGCAGGGTAGCTCCGCGTGCAGTGGTCATTCAGAGCTGAGAGGAGGGGGAGACCTGGATGTGGGGGGTGGATCTGGCTGGAGAGGAATGGCCTTATCAGGATGGGGAGACTTGAAGGAGAGGAGTCACCCATTCCAGGACAAGAAGACCAGGGTGTCCCAGATCGTGGGACCAGAGATAAGAGTTGGATTGTGGTTCAAGGTTCTTGTTGTAAGGGGGTGGGTGGGGCCAGTTTTGGGGAGAGGGAGGTTTACCTAGTGCTGAAGGAAAGAGAAGCTACAAATCCGAGGCAAATTGACTTATTTTTAAATTAGAACAAGAACGACTGTTAACAGAGAGATAACATGAGTCCAAGGCACAGTCCTTCCTACTCCAATTATTTTGAGTTCAAGTTCAAGAATGAAAGACCAGGTGCAAGTCAGACTTTATATAAGAGACTTGGAGTGGAGCAGAACCGTACCATTTCCTAGGGCCTCGCCTTCATCCACCACAGCCACGCTCAGATGGGTGTTTGGCAAACTTACTGCGTTTTGTCCAGGTCGAATGAACATAGGGAGACACTACAGCCTCATTTCTGAGTGACTTTGAGCAACTACATGTTTGGAGAGAAGTACCTGGCCAGGTGTGGACCTCTTGCCAGAAAAGGACCACCCCCTGGAGAAGGACATCATGTTTGGTAGCCTGAGAGAGGCAGTGACCAAGAGGAAGGCCCTTGATGGAATGGAGGGACACAGCGGCTGCTTCGCTGGGCTCAGGCACAGGAACACTGGAGAGGGTGTCTTGGGACTGACCATGCAGTGCTTCGTTCTGTTGTGCACAGGGTCACCTGGGTCTGAGCTGACCTGCCACCTAGCAATCTCACAACAGGATCTGGCCAACGGTAGCTTCATCATTGGGTCACCTCACCCTGACCTTGTTGTTGGTATTGTGAGGGGCCGCCCAGTCAGTCTTAACTACAGTGACCTTATGTACAGCAGAAGGAAGTGTTGCCCCACCCTCTGTCAGTCTTTACAATTGTCTTCCCTAAGCCTTGTCAAGTCCAGGCATCTCACTGGGAGTCTTCTTCTTCTCTTTTTCACACCCATCATGACGTCCTTCCCCAGGGACTGGGAAGATGCAACAGGCTGTCCACCTCTGAGTGACTTGCCACTGAAAGCCTTAGGAATAGCAGCTGTCTCTGAGCTTGGGCAACCCAAATTCTATAATCTCTGTGTCAGGCAGAATAAGCTTGGAGAGCGAGCTTTGGGAATCTGCATATTGACTTCAAGCCTGGCCGGTGGAAGAGAGGCAGCCGCAACCCATGGCCCCAGAGAGAGCATGCGCTCACTCTTGGAACAAATATTTATTTCGGGCTGAGCCCTGGTGGTGTAGTGGTTGTGTGCAGGGCTGTGGCCCACT
>PVJH01011012.1:0-70857 GCA_004026705.1 Nesogale talazaci | reverse complement strand
GACCGCCATCTCCCTTCCTCCATGGTTTCTTCCACCTCTTCTCCCCACCTTCCCACTACCATCCTGGTATTGCTACTCTAATTTCTGTGCCTGAGGAGTTTATCTGACCTGGGTTCCATGTGTCCTAACTTCTTATCTGTACCTCTTTACCTTCTCTGGCCTAGTCTGAAATGGAAAGCATGATTGTGGTCATGATAGTGCGACATGAGGAAGCCTCAAAGAACCTTGGGAATATTGTGTGTTTCATCATTGTATACTTCACTTTGGTTGACTCAGCCCTTCCTTGTGACCCTTCAGTGAGGGAAAACCACATTGTCCACAAATAGGTTTTGAGTCTCTGCTCTGACCCTCTCGCCCCCATTCTCAGTGTGTTTCATTTTACTTCTCTACTATATACCCTCTTATTTAACTTGAAGACTTTAATACTCCAGACAATATCTTTTGATAGCTGGACACCATGAGTTTTCTTCACCATATTTTCTTATATCCTTGTTTTGTCTTTTGCAATTGGCTCCAGAGGGTGAGCATCACAGAATGCAAGGTTTTTTTTGTTGTTGTTGAGGGAAGGCTTAATCAGAGGATCAAAGTCTGTCCATTTCCTCAATGTATTGCCATATAAATATAAGTAGCTGTGCTAATGCCTCTGTTTTTATGAATTATGTAATATATTTATGTAAGTGCACACTGGTGTTTGTATCTGTCTCCTTAGCTTTGCTTCCTAGCTCTTTTCTCTGTTTCTTTTTACCTTCCTTCTTTCCCACCATCTGATTCATCATTCTGCCTCTCAGTAATCCTTCTCAGCTAGAATGTTGCTGCTTCAACACCCCGAAGATCTCTACATGCTCCTTTTAGATGATTTTAATTCCCTAGTGGTTCCTCTGTCTATGGTGTTGTTTGCTCACTACTCCCATCCCCCATCTCCTACCCCACCCCAAATCCCTCTGGAATCTTTGGTCTTGTTGTTCTCTCATTGAACTTGCTTCCCATGCCTATTTAAGTATGCAAACTAACTTTCAATTTAAAAAAAAAATGTAGAGCATGTGGCCATAAAAGGCACTCATTGGAAACTTTTAGAATGAATATGGAAACCAAGAATAATCATTCTACCATGTAGGCATTTGGTATAATTATATTACTTAAAATTTGTAATTGTCAGATGCTAAAAGTAGACTTAGTCATATAGATTTAGCTGTTGGAAAATTTATAAAACCTACAGTGACATTTAACTTTCCACTTTTAGGGTGGAGCAGACTCTTAAAGAGAAAAATTCAAGCCAAAAGCACACTAATATGTACAGAAATTTTCATTATTTTGTTTTAGTGACAATTCAATTCTTTTGAGACACTGCCTTGTTCTCAAAGACAGACCTAACACTAGCCTAAGTAGATTTTTTTGTCATTCTCACTAAAAGGAAGAAGACGAAGTTTTTCCGTGTGCATATATTTGTTTAAGCTGCTGTACTGACTTTCCAAACGGCAAAATACAAATCTATCAATCTGTGATAACACATGTCAGAGCTGTTGTCTGAAACCCGTCTTTGACTCGTTCATTCCCATTGAATCTAAATTTATTTTAGATTGAATCCTGACAGGAAGTCTGAAATTCAATCCTGCATTTTCTCACCTCCGCAGTCATCTAGCTCACTTTGTGTGGAGCATTTCACTAATGAGACTGACGTTTCCTAATAAGTAAACAAATCCACCTCTATCATTTTCTTTCTTAGTCTATAAAACAGAGCAAACAGAAACAAAAGCACAGTGGAATATTTCCCCTCCTCTTAAAGGCCCTCCTTCAGTTCACCTCACTTAGTTTGCACAAATAAAATGAAAGCACGACTCATGGACTAAATGAAAAGTACTATTACAAAATTGAAACCAAAGGTATAATTAGACCTTTTGAAATCAGCTTCCACTACTAACCCACTATTTCCCAGCTTGTTTAAAAGGTGGCATGTATTTTTCCTGCAGTGAACCATAAACCAAAGCAGGGTCTCTGGTTTGCATTTTGCATCAGAGTTGTGAGAATCCCGTAGGATTACAGCAGTCAGAACTCATTATCCTGCAGAATGTATGGCTCCATCTAGCATAAGAAAAATGTGTCAGGCATGATACTACCTTCAGTAGCTGGGAAATCCAGAGAGGGACTGATTTCAGGCAAGGTTGCACCCAGGGATTATGTGATTTCATCAGATCTCATCTTTGTTGGGTCTGTTTTCTTCTTTCTTCTCTAGAATTGTTTTCTGAGCAGGAGACCTGGTGGCTTAGTGATTACATATTGGGCTGTGAACCACAAGGTTAGTAGTTTGAAAACCCCTGCCGAAAGAGGAGGCTTTCTTTTCTGTAAAGGGTTCCAGTCTAGGGAGCCCAGAGGATCAGTTCTACCTTTCCTATAAGTTTTCTATATGTTGGAATATACTTGATGGCAGTGAGTTTGGTGGCTTATTTATAGGGATCGATGAAAGCATGTCCTCTTTGCTGGGCAGCACACTTGGCACTCCTCTATGAAATATACAGGCTTATTTTATTTGATTCTCACAAACATTCTATGAGATTATGATATTTTTTTCGAGGATACCAAATAATGAGGAATAGAAATGGCCTTCATCAGACAGTTTGGTACCATTGGACAGCTATATAACGCCTGGGCTGTGTTGTCAGTCCAATATTTGAAATCTCAGGAGGAGAAAAGCCTCTTTTCTCAAATGCCATTATATAAGTCCTAGAAATGGGTTCTTGCAGCTCTCTGAGGTTTCAACTACCTGGCATCCGTTTTTGTGTTCTACTGTAGCCAACTTCCGGCACACACATTCTTTGGCCACACTCTTCAGGGCTACATATAATTTAGTTGCATAATTGGTAGGAACTATTTTAAATGGGAAAGTGTCCATGGCAGAACGAAGAATAACAAATAACCACTACAGGGAGCTAAGCTTCTAATTTGCCAGAATTAGAATTCTAATGTTGCTGACACAGCAACATTCTCTATTAGAGGCAGCTTTTGCATGGAAGCCCTCCTCTTCGTGATGTTTTAGGGCTTCCAATCACGTAGACTTTGTAACGTTACTTTGTAACGTTACTTTACTTTTGTTGTCACCTCCTGAATGACAGCAAGTTGAATTATCGGAAAAGAGAATGGCAAAGACCATGGGAAAATGATGGCATAGAGAGGTAAGAAGGAGACAGATCTGTTGTGACTCCCACCAAATGCTGTAGCCAGTAAAGATCCCAGGTCGCCTCAGGTGTACCTTGGTCTGTTAGATACTCTAGTTTGAGATTATTAAAACTCCCTGGAAACGGTCAAATTGGAAGTTGGTGACCATTGGTAAGATAACTCACTTGAGGGGGCACAAGAAGTCCTTATGTGATACTGGAAATATTCTGGCTCTTAATCCTGGGAGTGGTCACCCCGATGTAATCATATTCAGAAAGAGTAAATTGTATACTGAATATATGCACATGTTGATGCATGTTTGTGGTGCCTTTTTATGTTTTAATGAGAAATATTAACAATCATACCTGCGCTAAGTCAAGTAAATTGCCATGAATATTCTCTGGGTTTCTTGGTAACGGGCTACCTGAAAGTCCTTGCTCCAGAAAAAGGTCTGAAGGCAAACCCAAATTTCACAAGGTTCCAGATGCCAGTGCTGGTATTTTCATAGATCAGCACTGAAAAAATGGTATCTGCGAGTACACTTCTTTGCACTCAACCCTAGTTTGATGTTCATTTTGATCCCTTCTTTGTTGACTGTCTTTTAAAATTCACTTTTCTTTCTTCATTCATAATGTTCTTACATTCATTCCACAAATTTCTGGTTCTTCTCTCCTTAGTGTGATTAAAATCTTTTCCTTGACATAGTCTCAAAATTTAGTTGAGACATACTCAAAGTTATATTTTGCTTCTCAAGGACTTGATTTAATTTTCTTTAACTTTTGCCAGAAACTACAGAAAATAAAATAATGATCCATTCCACAGTGAGCCCTTGACCTTGTTTTAGTTGAAGACACTGAATTCTCTATTGTTTCTTCTCACAGATGTAGCCAATTTGATGTCTCCATGTTCCATCTAGTGAAGCAAAAGTGTCTATCAGATCATTGTTTATTTGGAAGAAAGTCATTTTCTATAAAGAATTCATTGATCTTATAAACTTCATCTTTATTCTTATTCCAGCACCATAGTTTCCAACTACTATGTCTTCGCTTTCCTCTTCTTTGTTTCCAAATTTAAAATTCCACTCACTAATGATTATTGATGCATCTTGAGTGCATGGTTGATCAAATGTAGACTAAAGAAGTGATTAGAATTATTTGATTTCTTTATCATTTGTTATAGTGGTTGGTGCACTCCTTTGAACAATATATTAAGAAGTCCCTTGTATGTACATAGATATTTTTCTATCACAGACAGCAGTATACTTCAAGAAAGAATTTGAAGTGTTCTTTTTGTTAATGAATGTGACAGTATTTCTCCTGAGTTTATCATTCCAAGTATAGTAAATCATAGGATTATCTTATTCAGAATGGCTAATACTAGTCTATTTCAGCTAATGCATAGGATATCAATCTTTATATATTCTATTGAACTTTTGATGACATCCACTTTACCTATGTTCATATTTTGTACATTCCATGTTCAGATAAATAAATGCTTCCAGCTTCTATGTTTGAATCATGCCCTTGATTGACTCAGTTTTGATAAAAACAGCTCTTCTTCCATCATATTTGTGTATCTCATGGCTGGGAAAGCTCATGTTCTGTCGCTACAACTTACAATGTTCTGTTTTAAGTATATCCAACCATGTTCCATTGCAATTCTTAATGTTTTCAGTGTCTTATCACTCAGAAGTAGACAGCCTGTTCCTTCAATGTAGTCTTTTCTTAGTCTGCAAGTGCCACTACAGTATGTTTACCTTGGGAGACCCTTCTGGTACTTGAAATACTGGTAACATAGCTTTCAGGATTACATCAACACACAAGCCATCACAATGCAACAAACTGATCAGACTATTGGTGGAGTTATCTAATGCCACTGCAAAAATTCAATGTGTTTGCAAAGTCTTTTTCTACAACAGTGTATAAGTAGGAATTGTATGCTTATAGCCCAGGGGTGTTAATAGACTTGATTTGAGACAAAGAACATCAGAAAGTGGATTATGGACAAGGTAATTAGTTTAAGATATAACAACATATCATTTGATCTAGCTTAAAGTTGTTTCAATTTTGAAAATATTTCTGGCTTTCTTTTTATTTTAATTTTATGTTTTATTTTTATCACTCTTTTGTTTTTATTGCTGCTTCTTTCTTTTTTGCCTTTTATGATTTTCTCTAAATGAAATTGAGACTAGGCAAATCTATAGAAACAGGAAGTGCATTAATAACTCCTAAACATATTGCAGGAGAAGTTAGAGGGGTGCATGAGAAATGAGGAGCTAACAATATGAGTAAGGGAAAGAAGAAAATGATTTGATATTGATTATGGTGATGATCGCACAACTCTTCCTAATATTATCGAACTATTAAGTTATATAATATGTGAATTATATGCCAGTAAAGCTATTTTAAAAACTGGTATGCTTAGATGAGCCTGTACTTTTGAGAATCTTCAATGTAAGCCTTCCTACACTATTTAGTTAATTGTGGATATATCAAGAATTTGATTATTACACTCTTGTAATATCTGCTAATTTGATTTAAACATTGCATAAAGATATGTTCCACTAAAAAATATATATTCTACTGACATATTATTAAAAACTCTTTACAGAAATAGACTGCCACATCTTTCTCCTATGAAGCTACTGGGAAACATCAACTTTCAGCTTCAACCCAGAGCTTAAGCACTTTGGTTCCAGAGTCCTCCTAATTATTTATACCCCCAAATCCTACAAACCTAAACCCAACCTCTGCCATTGAGTCTAAGTTACAGTAAGCTTATGGGCCAGAGCAGGAATGCCTCTGAGCAGGGCAGCAAAGTAAAAGCTTATCAGTGGGTGGGGGTAATTTCAGTCTGTGGGTCAGCCGTGAGCTGTTGGCTTCTGACTCCTGTAGCCGCCGGGGCTGACAACCAGGAAGCAGGGAGGTGAAGCAGAGACTGCAAACTGGTGAGTCTCCGAAGCTGAGGTCAGTCATCTGCTGATGGCTCGTGGAATCAGCAGACTGTGGACAGGAAGTCAACGGACGGGTGCAGGCAAGGGTCTCAGTCTGTACAGAAGCGGCTTATCTGAGGTCTTTCTGGCTGTACAGATGTGGATGACATGCCGTCTTGATGGTTAGCAGCCCAATGCATAGTCACTGACCTATCATGTACTCACTCACTACCATCACGTCGGGGCTGACTCACAGCGACCGTGCAGGAGAGGGTAGAACTTCCCCTGTGAGTTTCTTAACTGTTATCCTGTACCTACTACTGTCTATTTTACTTCTTTCTACAAATTTTGTCTACATCTTTACATAAAAGTTTCTGTGTAACCCCCTTATCTATTTCCTTAAAATTTCTCATATCTCTCTACTTTCATTCTTTGATTTATCCTATTAAATGAGCTAATGTTGATTCTGATCACAATAATGGGAGCTAAATGCGTTTCCTCTGGAAACAAAATATTCATAAGCATTTCCAGTTAATTATTATCTTGTAAAAGATTATTTGCTTTACTTGAAATGTTGATTCCTTAAATCCAGTTAATTATGTGTTCAAGGTAATTTTTTCTTCTTAAGCATCTGTTTATCACTATGACACAAATACTGTATTATAAAATGAGTACATCATTCTTCACGTTATTTGTACTAAAGGACTGAGTGAGATTAAAAACCCCTAACCTGATAGGTAGATTAGCAAAAGAATGTGAAACAAAGTAGTTTAAATAAAATTGTGTACACCATTATTAACACTCTTGTATTTTGTTGCAAATACCACCTTTTCTAAATTGTCATATAGTAGAAACACTACATGTGAGAGGTAAGAGGGTAAAGTGTTAGTGATAAAATATCAAATGGAAATTTTAGAGTGATGAATCTATAAATTCCATGCCACAGTGACTCTAATTGCCAGGTAAATGATTGTTGAATAGTGACTTCCATTTATTTCAGGTAGTTGTCAAAAGAAGTGGTTAGGAAAATGTGTATGGAATGTGTGGGAGACCAGCTCCCCAAGGGTATAAGTTAGCGTACAAATTGCAATTTATTTTCCTGGGGTGGAAGGCCCTGAATCTAGATTCCCTAATCTTGGCTCATTAGAACATAATGAGGGAAGAATAATTTATACCAAGGAGCAAGGAAATTTATCTTTCCTGGCACTCAAACGGAAGTAACATTATTTATAACTTAGAGGCATGCAGGTGTGTTCCCCTGACACTTTCTTCTGATCAATATTTTAGAAGATTTTCTGGTTTGCTTTGGGGGAAAACTAAAGATAGTAGGGGTTGTGCCATATGTTTGATGCTTTGTAAAGTGCATTCACTGATGCAACATTCATTAAGGCATTCATTAATTCACTCAGAAACAGGGCTATCAATAAATCACACACTACTCAGAAGCATCAGCCATAAGGCTACATCCTAGACTTGACTATGCCTTCACTGCTATGATTTCTATAAACATACAGACAGGTATATGAAAGAACAGATAACAATAAAAAGGAAGGCATGAACTACATGGTCAGTGTGTTTTCCTCCTCAACTCTAAACTCCATTTCCTTTATCTTGTATCAAAATCAGAACTAAAATTCTCCACCAATTGCCTTCTCTCCTTCCAGTCTCATTTTGGAAACTCACTATAATAGCCCTTCACTGCGTTTTTTACCTCGATTCTATCACATAGAGAGAGTAGCCAGACCCCAGGACCCATACCAGTTTGCAAGCAAGAAAGAAAAAAGTTCCAGTGGATTTGACACTTATTTTCATCAAGGGTCATAATAATGCTATACACACATTCCTCCGCATATTAAAAATTGAGTCCAATTAAAAACGGATTTTTGACTTTCCAATCTCATCGGTCCAGAAAAATCTCACACAAAACAAACCTTTCTGAGATATGTATCATCAATGGAAAAAAAAAATCCAAGGAAATAGAATAAAGTTTTCTGATCTCCATTGCAATGGGTAGAGTAGGCACATTGTCATAGGGCCAAGATATTGTACATTTTGGTGTTCCTAATTATATCCTTCTTGGTGTTCCTAATTACAGATTTAACAAGCATCCTTGTGTTGCCTGCCTATGGAAATGAGGCAGACCAAAAAGAATAAGATAAGGTGACATAATCAAATAGACATATGAATACCCATAACTACAAAAATCAGGTGCTATCAATCTGAAGCATTCATAAACACCCCCTAACCTCAACCTTTTCACCAATAAAAAGCCCTTGGAAGAATTCTTTGCCAAAAATTTCAATTTTTTTATAATTTTTAAAGCATAACTTCCTGGGACAAAAATTATAACCCATGAGTTATAGTTTGGTGTTATCATAGTTTATTTCTGAAAGAAAGCCAAGTGAAGAGGGGAGAATTGTTGACCTTGGATCTCTTCTCCATAGACTTGCAATTCTATTTCCTTTTATTATTTATCAATCCATTTCCACTGACTAATGCTCTACTCAGTTTTCTTAGTCAGATTAGGCTCACAATTGTGACGTACACTCCAGAGTCTTAGTGACTTCACAGAATAGCTGTTTATTCCAATTCACATAAAATGTATTTGGGTAATCCTTCCTGGTTGGGTGTTCTACCACATGCAGAAAACTCTGGATTTAGGTTCTAATCAATACAGGAATCTGGTATTCAAATATGTGAGTAGAAAAGAGAGGATATGGCCGATACCCTGGGATGTTTTATGGTCAGCCTGAGAATGACCTTAGCTTTCAAGCCAGTGACCAGAACTCGGGCACCAGACCACACTCAGGTACAAATAGTCCTAGGAAATGCAGGGTTCCTAATTCCTAGGAAGATTACGTCATACTGGTTTCAAGGAATATATTTAAAGTTAACTGCCACCAAATATTCAATGATAATACTAATAAGAAATAATATTGTTATCTCATTAATTAATGTATTTTAGAATGCATTGCTAGATATAGTAAAATTGGAGACAGTGATAAGATGGTCCTGCTTCCATAGGGAGACAGATAGGAGGGAGACAGACATCCAAACAACTACCTCTTAACAGGACTTTAGAACGATATTAGGGAGAGGTCAAGAAGTCCCTTTTTCATCTTGTGGCTCTTGACAGAGTTGTTTGTATTCATGTCTTGTCAATATATGTATTGCGGTTTCCTTGAGAAAGCAAATTGATGTTAACACTTAGAGGGTGCCCATCAACATGTGTCAAACTGAAATGTAAATAAGTTCCTGGTTATCAGGATATTAACTGTTGCATGCTGCATATTATTCTAGCACTAAGTATATGAATGATCAAAGTTTCCAGCATGTTTCCTAAAGTTGCAATGTTAGGGGAGAAAAGTGTTTTGAAATATGGTATTATGTATCACTCACTCAGGAGAAATGACTATGTGTTTTCCAGCCTAGGAATATAATTTGGAAGCATTTATATCATCACAAGATTGTTCTGTATGTGCCTTTCTGCAAATGGATGAAGAGTGAATATAAACTAAGGACAATGAGGCCTACCCGGAGACTTCTTTTCACACAAGGGAGTGCATTGTTTGTTTTGTTTTGTCTCCAAGAGCCTCCCTTATACTTCAGTATTTTGTCTGCACCTAGATGATATGTAGCTTCATAATTTTTTCAGGGACTGCTTTGTATGTGTGGTTCACCTCCCAACCTACATTTGCAACTTCCTTGTACCATTTGTTCTTTCCAGCCCCCTTCATACCTGCTATTAAAGCAGACAAGTCCCTAATTTCTATACCCCTGCATCGATGTATTTATAATTCAATTAGCATCTGAGTCAAAACAGCCTTTTTCTCTAGCAATCTGAACTCAGTTTTATTTATTTTACTGACTATTTTTAAATACCAACATATGTGGGACTTTTCTTCCTAATTAAATGTTAAGGTTCATTTAGCCAAAACACTGTGCTATATTTCTTCAGGACACAGTACAGTGTGGAAAGCAGACAAAAGATGCTAAACAAGAATTTGTTGGTGGTGGTGGTATTCACACTTATCAGAGAACTTAACAAATTGGTTGGAGAACTAACCGTACCTTGTCTAGCCAAAGAAACCACAGACATTGTTTTATTGTAATTGCAATTGTCATAGAGATCTCGAAATTTTAAAGTTAATCATTATTACAAAACCATGGTAACCATTATATATTATTTTATGTATTTCCAAAAGTCTTACAATATCTTCTGAAATGTATAAGAACACATGGTGACATAACTTTGGGGTATTAACCATAGGTCCAAGTTCAAAATCACTGGAAGCATCAAGTTTGAAAAATGACACTTTCTGTTTCTTGAAGGTTTTAAAGTCTCAGAAACCTAAAAAGGGTGGTTTTACTTTGCTTCATAGGGTCACTATCAGTCAGAATAAAATTGTCAAAGTAACATTATTTTTTCTTTACAATATGCTCAAAGTACATGAGACAGAAAAAAGCTCCTCCCTTTGAAAAAACATTCTAACTAAATTCCCTTAAAGTGAGGCTGGTTTGTTCTTGGACAGTCCTTGGTACTTTCAATAATTTTTACCAACATCATAATTCACAGGCATGAACTCTCCCTCTTGGATATTTATTGTTCAGATTTCCTATGTATATGAAGCAGTAGTTGTATTCAGTTACCAGTTTCACAGACTCAATCCCCAAATTTTTGTGAAGCTCAGCAAACTGGTTATTAAAATGACACTTGAATTCAGAGTTCTCTCTTGACTCAAAGCAAAAATAAAGAAATATGGGTACTTGTGTCTTATTGAATATGTATTCAAAGGTATTCAATAATATAGAACTTGAACCATAATAAGCTATGGATAACCTTCAGAGGAATGGATAATCTTTAGAAAACGTCATCCTAAAGTTCATTCAGAACTTTAACGTGGATCAAGAGGCAGTTGTGCAAATAAGACAAGGGGTATGGCATGGTTTAAAATCAATTAAAGGTACAAGTCCGAGTTATATCCTCTCAGCATAATTCTTCAATCTGTATGCAGAGCAAATAACCAGAGTATCTGGCTTAAATGAAGAAGGCAGCAGCATGATTGAAGGAAGGGTTATTAACAACTTGTGATGTGCAGAAGACACTAGTTTGCTTGCCGAAAGTGAGGAAAAAAACTGAAGCACTTACTGATGAAAAATAAAGAATTTTAGCCTCCAGTATGGACTCAAACGCAATTTAAAGAAGGCCCAAATCCTCAGACCTGAGCGAATAGTTATCATTATGATAAATGATGAAGTGGTTGAAGTGGTCACGGTCTTGCCTTGCTTGGCTCCACAATCAATGCCCACAGAAGCAGCAGTCAAGAGATCAAGAGATGCATTGCATTAGGTAAATGTGCTGCAGCAGCCTTCCTCCCTCAGAGTATTGAAACCCATTATGTTTCTTTGTGCCTGACTGAAGCCATGGTATTTTCAATGGTCATCTGCATGTCAATGTTGAACACTGAGTAAGGAAGAAGTACTGCTATACGTGAATTGTGGTGCTGGAAAAGATTATTGGAAGTTTCATGGAGTGCTGAAAGGACAAAGCAATATGTGTTAGAAGAAATATAGCCAGAATGCTCCTTAGAGGCAAGAAAGACAAAACATCGTCTTACACACTTTGGACATAGTCTCAAGAGAGACCATTCTCTGGAGGACATCATGGAGGGAGTGGGAAAAAGAGAAAAGTCTTTAATGAGATGGGCTGTCACCTTGGCTGCCACAGTGGGCTCAGACTTCGGGAAGATGGTGAGGATGGTGCAGCATTCTGCAGTGTTTCATTCTGCTCTTCAGAGGGTTGTGTGGGTCATAACCAATTGGGTGGCGAGTAACAATGAAGCCTAACCACTCAGCTAGAGTTCAGAGGCTTATTTGGAGTCCAATGGATAAGATTTTAACTCCTAATTATTCACTTTTCTAGCTTTGTGGATTGTAGACACATTCTAGTATTTCTCTCTGATGGCATAAAAGTTATTCTAGTAGTGATTTCTGTGATATGTTTATCAGTGTTCAAGATATACTGTATAAAAAAGAGCACACATGTAGAACTTGAACTCACTACAAATTATGGAATATTCTCATAATGTGCAATTTTTAATTCTTTAGGTAATAGTTTGGTAAATCTGTTATAGATAAATTAGAAATTGTCAGGGTGAAAAGATGTGTGTGGGGGCCAATAAAACAATTATCAATATCTATAATATATGTATTCTATTATAGTGGAAACTGGCAACCTCCTAATGGTGACTAGTATCACATGCATAGTCAGTGTAGTATGAAAATTATTTATATTTTCTTCTTTGATTTAACTCTATTGATTTTTTTTCCATGAGAAGGAACATTAAAATACAAGATCTCTAGAGACAGATATATTCTAATTCTTATTACAAACACTTGGGATTTTTATCATCATCATTAGTTATGTTTGACCTTGAAGGGTTTATCATAATCTCTGCCTCATAATTATCCAAAAGTAAGACATTTGTTGTGAATTTGTAGAAGCTGTTCAATGTTTGAGTAATTCATAAAGGAGACAAAAGCGTGTTTTGGATTTCCCCCTTTAGTCCAGTTCTTCTAGTTCTAATTATTCATACTCTCATTCCATCCACCCCCCACTGAAATAAAATAATATATATTTTCAGCAACTAGGTTGTGGAATTTTCATATATATCAGCACATCAATATAGAAATAAACATTCAATGTGAAAATAGTTTACTTAGATCTTTAAACTTTATTTTTTCATTTTCTAACATGGATAATTCTCATGTTATCTTCATCAATTTGATTTGATCTCATTTGCTATTTTTTCAAAGAGCAGAACTGACCCTTTATGTTAATATGTATGTATGTAAGTCTGGATTGACTAGAGAAACAAATTTACACACACTCATGTGTATAGAGGAAATATGTTTATATACAAGAGCAATTGAGTATTGAGAAAACATGTTTGCCCAGTCCAGACCAAGTCTATTTTTATGGGGGGGTGGGGCGCATCACTGCCCTCTGATAAGTGTGGGAGGCCCAGCCTTGCTTCTGGAGCCAGATCAAGTCTGTAAGTCCAATAATAGCCCATATGCCTTATACCAATCTATAAAGTCCTCTTCAGACTCATGAAGAATATACAATGATGTCAAATGCAGGAAAGTCACAAGCCAGTGGGTGGGAAGTCTTATGGATCCAGTGGTGTTGGTGTTGTCAGCATCTCAGTGCTGGCAGGGGTTTCCATGTGGCTTCTCCAGATACAGGGCTCTGGGTGCAACAGATGGCTCTGGTCCATGTGACTTTTGGACTATGTGGCTACTCCTCTCAGGGAAGTCTCACAGGGAGTGACCAATGTCAGTAGAGTCTCCACGGGACTGAGGGGAGAGAGAGAGAGAGAGAGAGAGAGAGAGAGAGAGAGAGAGAGAGAGAGACTCCTACAAAGGAGTAAAATACCAGAGTTCCTAGAATCTTCAAGAGAAGGCCATGCCCACACAGAGGCTTCATTGGATATGATCTAATTGACAGACTAGACTCCACCCTTTTACTCTTAATCCTCTGAAACTGATGATGAATTATATGACCACCACAATATAAAATTAAATGAGGGAATGATAAGCAAAGCACCTCTGCATCAAAAGTGAATTCTCTCTTGCTGCCCCATTTCCTTGAAGTACTAAAGTTGAATAAATAGCAAAACAGTATAGGGAACTTTTATTTTGTGCTGAAATAATAGCATGAAATAACCACAAATATCTGCATTTCCAAAACAGAGTCTTCTAGTTCCAAATACTCACACTGTTAACATATTAATCTACTAAAACCGAAATCCAAGCTCACTGCCACAGAGTCAATGCCGCTTCCTAAGGACCCCTCTATGGGGCTCTTGAGTAGAAAGTCCAGTCTTTCTCCCACAAAGCTGCTGACAGTTTATAACTGCCGACAATGCAGATGCCAGAACATCTGTCATACCAGAACTAGGTCATTTGGGCTCCATTAACCTACTAGGACAAGTGATTGCAATGAGCTTTAGATTTTACTCTCTGGGAAGACCCTCTCTTTATTGCGCTGGTGCTTTACACTCAAGGCAGACTACTTTGTTGATGCTGTATTGTTCAGTTTGTGTAGTAGCTCAGATTCTTCTCTTCATATTTCTGAAAGATGTGCTTTCCTCCTTGTGAACACAGGTCATAAGACGTGCCTCAAATGCATTGTAAAACATTTATTACACTATGAGGCTCAAACAATAAAAACACATTGTGGTTGGTCTGTAATTCTTTAAATGGGCTGTCACTTATAACAATGGCTTTATTGATAAAGCACATTTCCTAAGAGACTGTGGGCCTGTGCTAGTGGGCTCAAATCACTGAGTTTTTAGTTAGCAGCTTACAACGTAACCATTACCAAACAAGGGCTCTCTTTTTAAAATAGACACATTAAAAGTACACTAGCCTGCACACCTCTCAGGAAACAGGCATCAGAGTACTCCTTCTATCTAAAATTGTGAGGGATGGGAGGAATATAGTTAATAAACATAGTGCTTGGGATAGATGAGTATACAAGAGCAAAGGCATAAATCTGACCCGTAGAGTTACAACTTTGTCAGTAGATCCCTTCTATGATGCAGCCTGTACCTGATCTGCATCCAACATTTTCTGTATTTTGGTTTGTATTGTTTGGTTTGGTTTTTGTTAGTTCACATTAGAGTGTGTTTCAGAGGTGTTACTTCATTGGAGGTCACCCTCTTGAAGCTGTGTTACATGATTTTCCATATTTGTGATATATGAAAGCCAGGATTGATGAACCTATAGGAACAACAAGTAGAAGAAGGGATTTGGGGTAGGGTCATACAGTGCTGAGGGTGGCAGTGGGAGGAAAGGGAGATGATGCCATGCAGTACCTGTTGGAAAAATGTTTGGGCACAGATTTTGTTATCAACTGTACATGATTGCTATATGGAATGATATGATGTATGTGTTAAATCCCAACTGAAAAAAATAACAAACCCTGAGAACCCAGTCCCAATTTCAAGTAATGCAGTGTCTGTCCCCTTGTTTTCTTCAAGAGCTGTTTCTTGGGGCATATACAAGTTTCCCATAAGTGCACGTCTCTATTTTTGGTTTGTATTGGTTTTTGTTTGTACCTCTTAGGGTGTATTTCAGAGGTGCTAGTTCATTCGTGGCCACCCTCTTGAACTTTTTTATATTTTTTTCATTTTTCGGTATATGAAACACAGAATTGATGAGTGTATAGAGATAGCAAGTAGAGTAGGGGTTTGTGCAGAGGGTGTACAGTAGCAGTAGTGGGGTGAAGAGGAAACATGCCACGGAATCCATGTAGAAACACATGTTTGGAAACTGATTTTGGAAGCACATGTGCTATTCTTTTGGACATGATTGAACCATGAAATTATGATATATGTATTAATTCCCAACTAATAATACTTTTTCATTAAGTGTAGAAAAAGAAGAAAATATTCTAAAATAGACAGTGATCATGATTGTTCAACTCTTTTTGATATGATTTGATTGAGGTACTAGTCTGAGTGACTAATAAAGGAAGAAAAGTAGCTCCAAGGTGAACTTGGAGTCTTCAGTTACATGCAAGTTAATTTGGAACAAACCAAAACTGTGGATTACCTTCTGCAGAATGAGACTTGCAGAACATTTCATTGGGTTCACACAGACTTTGTGCATTCATCAGGATTATGTTCTTTCACCACAGCAATTCAATCAATATGCTAAGCAGTAATCAGAGACGCCGAGTTACAGGAAGAAGACTACAGCATTGCGGTTGGAGGAAGGCTTACTGTCATCTTGTGATACACGGATGCCTCAAACTTGTTCGCTGAAAGTGAGGACAACCTGAAGCCTTTGCTGCAGAAAAGCCATGACTGTACCCTTCAGTATGGATTGCAACTCAACGTGAAGAAGACCAAAATGCTCACAACGGGACGAAGATGTAACATCAGGATAAATGGAAGAAAGGTTGAGTATAGCTAGAACTTGGATATAAATCAAAACTTCAAGGATACACATTCAAGGTCAAAATAATCTGCAAACAGGTGTTTGGCTATCAAGGAGTTGTAAACACTGTTTGATAAAGAATGTCTAGCCTGCAGTTTGTTTTGGCCTCTGTTCTTTGCTTTATAGATTATAATTTTACAGCACCTGTTTTATTAGATAATGTTGTTCCAAGAATGTTACTTAATAATTTTTTTTTAAATCTGAGTAAATGCAACCAGACATGTATTCTCAAATTTAAGTATGTATAAAAGAAATGGGCAGCATTAAGTTCTTTACCGGTGCTGGAGCAAGATGCAGTTCTTTGCCTTACATTCATGTTGTGTCCTTCTCATTCCTCTGAGTGTCTGTTCATTTGCAACAACAGTGGAGATCGTCAAATCTTTTATCTTTGTTTGGATCCACAATCAAGGTTCATGGAAGCAGCGATCAGGATCCAAAGCTATTTGAACTAGGTAAATTTATTACACAAGACTTCCTTCAAGCATGGAAAAGAAAACGTATTGCTTTGTGGTCTGAGCACGCCTGACTCAAGCCAGGGCACTTTTAATTGCCTTACATGCGTGTGAAACTTGGAAATTGAATAAGGATCTCCCATGAAAGATGGAAGCATTTTAATTGTGATGCTGAAGAATCATAAACATATAATACACATTGAATGCAAGGCATGTATTGTCTGGAGACACCCATCCCTGGAGAAGGACACCATGCTGGTACAGAGAATGCAGTAAGGAAAGGGAGAAAGGCACCTCGTGAAATGACACAGGGACCCCACGGCTGCAGCAAGGGTCTCAAAGGGAGGAGCATAGATGAGGCTGGTGCAGAGTGGGCAGTGTTGAGCTGGGTTGGAGCCAAATCGAAAGCACCTCACCACAATAATGCATAACACAGCACACGAAGCTCCTGAGGGAAAGCGTTGCTAGCTAGGAAGCTTCATCCACCCCATCTTGAGTAAGTATGAAATCATGAACATATAGCATTGCAATTATTTTCATACACGGCTGTCCTTCCTCACATGCACTTATTTCTCGAGGGCTAGAGCTGTGCTTTTTTACTTCCAATGATGGACAAAAATCCTGGCATATCATCATGAATATGAATGGCATACACATATGTATACTATAAATATGAATAATAAGAGCATGAGAAATACTGAGGGATACTGAGTGGTAATATTTAGTATGAGGAGAAAGAACTAGAATTTGTATTAGATTATATGAATATTATTATATGACTTGTACTAGATTGTGTGAATGTTGTATTGCCTGATTTTGAATTACTCTACCAATTGCCCTTTGTTAATTCAGCAGTTTCACAATGACTTCATAAATGCTACTCTACATTGATTTTATTCTATTGTAAGTTATTAGAATTCCTAAGAATGTTTCTATCCAATTTCAATATGTATATCATTCCTTTTTGAACCCTCCTCTGTGACAGTTTGGTCATACTAGGTTATGAGGATTCAGTTATTAAGGTAAAATATAAGTGAAATGTGAATTTAAATATTCACATTTTAAAAACAAGGGAGAGTATTTTCCCATCTGAGAGATTATTCACAAGGACATATTGAATAAAAGAGCTAAAATTAAGAGGACACAAAATCATTTTAATGATGTCTCTCTAGGATAAAGTTTTCCCAACTATACAACCTTCTGGCCTGATCCCATCTAAAAAGAGGAGATTAATTACTTCTTTGGAAGCAGCATTAACCTTAGCTGCATTTAATGAATTACCTCTCTCAGTGAACTAATAGACCTAAAATGAAAAATGTCCTCTTTTATTCTGAATAGGAGCCTTGTTGGTATATTGTGTGCGCATTGTGTTGCTAACCATGAGATCAGCCGTTCAAAATCACCAGTCACTCTGTGAGTCAGAACTGACTCCGTGCCAGTGAGTGAGTCTCGTAGGGAAGTTCACATATGAACCATTTCCTTCTCTTCCACATGTGTTGACTTTCCTTTTGTCCTTTATACATGTATATTTAAAATAAAACTTTATCCTTGGTTTAAAATGAGTAGAACCTGTCTTTCCCTAACATAGTGCTTCTTATCTTCAGTATATTTTCTTAAAGTAATCTATACAATTTTCATTTCACAGGTCATTTAACAGTTCGTCATTTTCCTGAATAGCTGAAAGAACAACAGGATAGTTGGTAGTGTGGTGGATGCTATGACTGTGCGACAGTGTTGAGTGATCGAGCGCACGCACACAATATCTTCCTCACAGTCTTAGATCCCTCCCTTTCAAAAATAACTCTACTGTCATTGAACCTATTCCAACTCAAAGAAACAGAAAGTATACCATCCCCTCCCACCCCGGAGCATGGGACTACTAACCTTGTGGTTAATCACCCAAATCATATCCTAAACAAGATGTCCAAAGAACTCCATCTATTTAATCAATACCTCTTCCTCCCTTCTCTGTAGAATGGATTCTATAGTACCATCCATTTAATGCACTTATTTATCAAATATTTGTAAGTAAGATCCCATCTCTCTTTGGGTTACCTTGAAAGCAAGCACAGTGATAAAAAGGTGGGTGCAGAGAGTTTATGCAGGAAGCAACCCTAGAAACAAAAGCCCTGACAGGAGTGAAGGGACACAGAAAAGCTGTGAGAAACCGGTGCCCTTCTGTGCCCCCCTCAAACAACACCAGCTGGAATCAATTATTTACCAATTCTCAGTTCTCAATTGTTGAGGACTTCCTGTAGGGAAACTTACATTTTAGGATGTTGCTTGTACATAGAGGCAAAATGAGGAGCCGTGACTTCAGAGAAATCCCTGGGATAAAAAAAATTTTTTAAAAAGGTTAGTGCTATCCGTGTCTCAAATACAGAGAGTCAACAGGGGGCAGAGAACTATACAACAGCAAGAGAGCATGGTGCAAGCAACAAATTGTGTATGCTATCCCACTGCTCCTCCCTCCACACACACTCAGCCTCTCACTCCCCAACATGAGGTAACATTTCTCTGACATATAAACTCTGCTGTGACCAACACATAATAGACAGAGTGACTATATGCAAAAGGACTTCACACATACTCCCACGTATATTAAAAAACAAAGACAAAAAAGGAAACAAAACAAAACCAAAACCTGTGCCTGCTAGAAAGAGTTGTCAACTATGAAAGAAAGGGAAAAGATGCATAAATAAGGTGAATGTTTTCAGTTGTGCTAAAGCAGTGGTTCTCAACCTTCCCAATGCCGCACTCCTTTCATACAGGTCCTCAGGCTATGGTGACCCCCAACCATAACATTATTGTCATTGCTACACCATAACTGTCATTTGGTTCATGTTATGAATTCTAACGTCAGTATCTGGTAAGCAGAATGTATTTGCATGGTTACAAATTGAAAACAGTTAAGCATAATTAAAGCCTAGTGATTAATTTCAAAACAATATGTAACTATAGGTTGTGAAAAATTTATGAGTTTTCCAATGGTCATAGGTGACCCCGGTAAAAGGGTGATTTGTCCCCCAGAGCTGTTGCAACTCACAGGTTGAGAACCGCTATGCTAGAGGAAGAAACGGGGAGCGAGAAGTCATCTAATCCAGAAAGCTCCTGCCAACCTCGGGCACCATATGGCCGTGCTCAGTATCATTGCAGCAGGCAGGCCTATCCTGACAAAGAGCAGTGGCTTCCCTTCAAGTACGTTGTCTGGGATTCGAGTTTGGTCTTCCTGATGGAAGGTGAGAATTCTACCACTCCACCACCACCACCCTCTAAATTAGGATAGCACCCCCTTTTTCTTTAGAATCCTCTGACTCTGTCGCCTTTTCCTTACACTATCCCTTCTCTTTCTTCTGCCTTCCCCCCTTCATCTCTTTCTTCATCATTCCTGTACTCCCTCTTTGCTGCCTTCTCTTTCTTATCTTCTCTCTTCCTTTCTTATTTTCACTGTCAGGGTCTGCACAGGTATCATAACTAACAACCACATGCTCTGCATTATTATCCAGGGTCTTTTCCAGCCCCTGGAGATGAACATACTCAATGAGCCCTGAGGGCAGCAATGGTTATAAGTTGGGCTGTGAACCAAGAACTCAGCCATTCGAAACCACCAGCCGCTCCTCCAGAGACAAACGAGGCTTTATACCTTTGTAAATTCACAGGGGCTGTTCTTCCCTGTCTTATAGGACCACCCTGAGTCAGCATCCCCTCAATGGCAGCGAGATGCAGTTGAGAAAAGCTTAACATTAGAGGACTATTTATGAATTACATAAAAATTCACACTTTTATAACTTTTATAAGAAAACATGAAATACTTCCAATCACAGTTCTGCTTTCTTTCAGTTGACTTCACATTTTAATTGTACTGATATGATATGATATGAGAATGATATGAAGTTTTACTAGATATAAATAGAAAATGATGTTCACATGCCATAACTGGTACCCGATATGCTTCCTGACCCTTTGATACATTCACACACCTTGTCTTATATTTAAGATGCCTCCAATATCAGGCCATGTGCTAATAGCCAAGAATTATAATATCATTTAGCCTGTAAACGGAATGATTAGTGATATATATCCTGGAATGGTTGGTCCCTTTCTCATGCCATACATCCAGTACTGACAGTTAATTATGTTGTCCTACAGTAGATCAAGTTTTACAGCAGCAACAAAAGATGAAAACTGTTTTATACAGGGGGCATTTAGAGGAAAGCCAGCAGGAGGTTCCAGGAGAGAAGCATGGTCAGCTGTGGGTCCATCTGGGAGAAAACCATTTAAGTGCTATTAATATTTAAGAACCTTTTAAAGTTTTACAGTCTGCAAGGTTCCTAGGAAGCTGGTTCCTAACTCCATGGTGAATTTTGAGTATAAAAACACAGTGCTAATTTATTCCAGAATTTTCATTAGCAGGGACTGATCTTTCATTCTCTGCGCGCTCCAACTAGATTGGCAAAAGCCAGGGCTGTTAAAGAAACAGATGAAAGTTTTCAAATGTGCATCATAACAAACCCCCAATAAAGACTGATGTCTGTTTCACTTTCTACCTCCTGCTTTCACTTGTGTGGACTGTTCTTTTCTTTACTTCCCTCTATCTTGTCATCTTATCCCTTTTCCAATTCCTCCAAAACATGCCTTGGACTGTTTCTGTAGCATTTCCTCCAAAGCCTATGTAAAATTAACTTATATGCTAGAGAAACAGAAAATCAGCTATTTCTACTCAGCTGTACTGCTCTAAAAACAAACAAAAACCCCAAATAGAAGATGTGATAGATAATTTTATGTCAACTTGAAGATGGCGCAAACTGCAGGGAGTAGAATGGAATCTAACCTGTTGATCAGGTCACAGTCTGAAGCCACGCCTCCGATAAGGAGGACCCTGGGAACCTCATCCTCTGTCTGCTCCTTTGTCTTTCTGCTGAGACCCTGGAGGCCACCCTGAGAGTTGCTGGTACCAGACCATGTTTCCAAAGACCTGGGAGCCACAAGACTTTGCACTCACTGGCCTGTGACCTTCCCTCTGTCTGCATCATGGCAAGGGACTACGTGAGTCTACTGAGGGACTTATAGACTAGTGTTGGGCTTATGGACAACTTGGACAGGACTGAGATGCTTCCTCAATATATGACTTCGAGATATAAAGCTCTTTCTGAGACCTTTATGATGTCATTGGATTTGCTTCTACTAGTTAACCCAGCCTAACAAAATCAGTCAATGAAAGCGATCAAGGAAAGGTCGATAAATAACCAAGGATCATGTTGATCATCATTCCTCTATTCTCTCACTCTGACAACTCTCAGTTGACAGTGCCAAAGCAAGTTAGAAAATCTCTAACTAAGGTTCTCTACTGAAAACATTACCAAATTGAAGCAAAGTCACTGTACGAAGAATCTGTTGGAAAACGATGTGTGTCCTATGAAAATTTATAAGAAACCAGTTAGACAATAGAGGTAAAATAATTTAGCCCATTGTAGTAAACAAAAGAGAGGCTTAATTTGTACATAATTTGTGACCCTGATTAGATGTTTTTGTCCATTCCTTAGCACAATTTTATGTTTTATTTCATTTAATTTGTGTTCTGAAGTAATCATTAAGAAAAGCTGGAGGATTGAAAAGATAAGACCTTAGATACATCACAACAATAAATTCTAGAAACTGAAAAGTCAAAAATTATGACTTTGGAATTCTGAAAAATAATTGAAAGTCCAAAAAAACATACAAGACAACTGGATTGCAGGAAACATGTGACAAGGACAGTGTGAAAGCAGGGACTCAGAGATTGTCCACAAGTATCTTCTAACATGAAAGAGCATGCGATCTCGAGAAAGCTTCATGAAGTTGTCCTAAATGAGGAGCATAAGAAAAGAAAGATTTGTGAAAAATAATGTCTGAGACAGAGATATTACCCAAATAGCTCTGGGGGAAAAATGAAATGGATAAAAAGCCAAAACACCAGGTCAGACATAAAAGAGAGAGAGAATATGTGGCCTAGAACAGCATCACACTGGAAGCAAAGAAATGCAAGGATGTGTTGCAGGTGTCAAGGATTAGAGTTTGGAACATGAAACAGACAGGCAGGGTAGAGTTTGATCAAGAGCTTTGAGTTTTTTGAGGAGCCCAAGGAGGAGAAAGGAGAAAGAGAGGCATGCAGAGAAGCCATGCTAGGTCGTCCCCACATACTCACCTGGAGACCTCCCTCCTTTATCCCACTAAACTGCTCTTTTAGTGGGGATCTCCACATGCACTTATCAGGGTATTCTAATCAAGAGAAAGGCAGTGGCAAAATGGATTTAAAAAACCACAAACAAACAAGCAAACAAAACCCGTCAAAAACCCATGCTGCCTACAGGAAACACTGGAGAGTGTAGACCAAACGACCTAAATATCCTGAAAATCAGGGGAGAAAATCACACAAAAACAAAAAATATACCAAGCAGTCACCACCACCCTCCAAAAAAAGAAAGGGTGGCAATGTTAATAGGTTCTAATTTTGTTATGAGTCAAAATCAATCCAAAAATAAAAGGATATTTTATAATTATAAAAGCAAAAATATACTATGGTGCAATAAAGATTCTAAGTATGGATCTAGTGCCACACAAAACCCCACTACCACTAATATAATGACCATATATAGGGTCCATAAAGCTGTACATTTAGATAGTCTTAGTTTTTTCCTATGGAGGGACTGGAGGCTTTGAACTACCAAATTTGTCATTAGAAGTCTAACAGCTGTCTAGCAGTGCCAATGATGCAAGAGTCCAAAATTTACAAAACAAATTATGATTGACCTAAAGAGAGAGATGGATGATTATACTATGATAGTGTAGTTGTTAAGTTCAAGACATAGGGTAAATCGATATACAACTTGGCTAAACACTCTCCAGTCCTACACAATCATAGAATTGTTTCTATTTAGTGCCCCTTGTTACATTCATAGTGTCAGCCAATCTTGTTGAGGTTCTTTCTCTTTCTTCTTGACCCTTTTCCTTACCACATATGATTCCATCACCAGGAACAGGACCCTCTTGTTAACATACTCAGACTATGTGAGACAAAATCTTGGCATCATTGTTCATAAGAAGCATTCTGGCTGTACTTGCTTTAATGCAGATTTGTTAATTATTCTAGCAATTCTGTGGAATAGTTAATACTCCTGGCCAATGCTATATTTCAAAGGCATACATTAATTTCTGGTATTACTCATTTATTTTCCATCTTCCCATGAATATAAGATAATTGAATATTCCATCACTAGAGTCAGGCACACCTGTTTTCAAAGTGACATGTCTGCTTCTTAGCACTTTAAGGAGAAATTTTGTATTTGATTTGCCCAATATTACATATCTTTGATTTCCTGTGCAGTAAGTGGAAATGAAGCAAACAGATCTTACTGCCTCTGGTTCCCCTATGCCACGAGTCCATGTCAGACAAACCTCCATGATCCATCTTTCTTTTCCATATCAAACATTTTTCACCTACCATTCTATACCTATACTGGGTTTAATAATTCATTGCACTGGTCATACAGGATTCACAGACAATAATCACAATTAATGAGACTTAGTAGGAAAGTTAGTAGGTTACCACAAGTCAGGATGAGCCAGCCACAAGGATGTAGAATAGAACTGAGAATCCGGGAATTCAACCAAGTAAGTATAGACATAAAATAAAGAACTAACTTACATTAAATGGGCAAGATAGAGCTTTTTCAATGAATGCTGTTGGAACAGGAGATCTTCCCCTATAAAACAATGAAATAGCTCCCATACCTCAAACCATGTACAAAAACAAGCAAGATGGATCCAGGGCCTAAATATGAATCACACAATTATTGAGAACATTAATGAAAAATAGGGACAAACTTAAGGACTCTAATATAAGGCATAAACACAATGCCAAACATAAAGAAAAATACCCACTTTATAGAAGACAAAATGAAGAATGAAACCACTAACAGTATGACATCTATAACAGAACAGCTATGCTAAGAACAGAAAAAAACATAAGGCAGTGCTGTGCCACCCTAAACATTGTTCGTATATTAGCGTTCATTGAAGCAGGCATTGTCTCTATTCACCTTGTTGAAGATCTTCCTCTCTTTCATGGCACAACTGCTTTGTTCATGATGCCCTCCTATGGGTACTGATCTCTCCTGACAACATATTTCAAGTATGTAAGATGAAGTCTCCCTATCCTTGCTTCTAAAAACCATTCTGGTTATACTTCTTCCAAGATAGATTTGCTTGTTCTTTGGCACTTTATGGTACTTTTAATATACTTTGACAGCATCTTAATTCAAAGCAATCTATTCTTCTATCTTCCTTATTAAAAATCCATTTCTCAACATATCAAGATACAATACCAAGAAATAATAACTTCACATTTTGATATTTTGTTTAATAAAAACTTCTATTATTTTGTAGCTATACTTTATTAATTGTTCACATATGTTCATTGGAAGCTCCCCCCTTTAAAAATATATAAATAAACATAAACAATCAACTCTCTACCCAGCTTTCATTACTACTATTAATTTTGCATATGACTTTTTTCCCGTACTTTGCCCCCACCCTTTTATTTGTTTCTTTTTGTTTGTTTCATTTTGTTTTTGTTTTTTTGGGGGGCATCACTGCCCTCTGGTGGTGGGTGTAGGAGGCCCAGCTCTTGCTCCTCTGGAGCCGCTGCTGGAATTGAACCTCCATCCCAGTGGACCACAGTCCTGTGCACAACCACTACGCCACTGGCGCTCAGCTCTGGTTTTTTTGTTTATTTATTTGTTTCTATAATTAACATCTTAAGTGCAAGTGAGTGCTTTCAGGATTTGAATAACTGTAAGATCGTTAGTATTCTCCTTTATAATAAATTTGCTCACAGTTACTATTAAATGAGCATAAAACATTCCTTTGGATTAATGTTTTTAGCTATTTAACTGTGGTCCTATTCTTGGTAGTGTCCTCCTCCCCTTTTTTCCTATGGTGTAGAACTTTATGAGGGAAAATTTTATGATTGCTGTCATGTATTTTTTTTAATTTACACAGAATAGAGTTCCAGAAACATAATAATCCATTGAGAAGTAAAAGCATACCAATTCCATGGGTAGGCAGTCCCACTAGCAATATAGGAGAGTGCCAAAGGATGATACTCTGATTTTTAATTTTAAGTATTCTGACTTTTGTGATAGTTATTTTAACATCATTGATTCCATGGCTTGGTTGAGTTTTTCCAAATACTAATTAGCATTGTGACTTAATTTTTTTATTTGGGCACATCATTCATGTAGCTTCAATATGTAATATATATATATATATTTGTGTGTGACTCCCTTCAATTTATTGAATATCATCTTTGAATGTTATGTCCTTCCAATAAGTGCTTCTAAGGATTAACTGATATAAAGTAAGCATAATGTTTAGTACAATGTCTATACATGATAACAATTTATTCAGTGATTCTTTCATAATAATTGTTAATATTATAATAATTAACCTCTTATTAAGAAATTACTGAACAGTAGGAATTTTTTTGGATAGACATGAGTTTTTCATGTATTCAGTATATCAATCTGCGTCTATTTGATGGTAAAAATGTTTCATTTGTGAATTGTTGTTTTAAGTTTGTTAAATCATTTTAATGATGCTTTTGTATTTTGTTAAAACAAGCATGAAAATACTGTAATAATACTTTAATTATCTCCTAATTTAAACAGTGAAACATTTATTAGGGTAAATTATCCTTTGAAAAAGGAAGGATAAGAATTCTAGTCTGTGAAAAATCTGCTTTCAATGTTATCTTACCTTTTGAAAAGTGACTTTCAGTTTTGATTCTGTTTTGTTAGTGTATAGAGTCACAAGTTTGATGGTTTTAAAGGAAAAATTGAGCAAAATAAAAGAAGTGGTTTTAAATGTACTTTCTCTCTATCTATTCCCCCCTCCTGTCTCCCCTAAGTTAAACATTGACAGTAATTTAAATACTGACACTTCAAGTGCTATTATGAAGACTATATAATTTGTAACCTTCCTATGACTCAAAATGCCTATTATGTATTTCTATGAATTTTGTTGTGTCCACAATACCTGAACCTTTCACCCAATGAACATATTTCTTTAAGTGTGGTAAAGGTGAGAGGAAAAAAGTAAGCAGGGCTAGAAGCTGACTCGTATTTTGCTATGACTTGTAAAAGCCTCTAGTCCTTTCAAGATGACATTCTCTGATATGTTTGTGATCACACTGAATTTTGAGTAGTTAAGCAAAATGTGCTGCTCTGTGCGAAGACCTACAATATATCTAATTTGCTTTGTAAAACTAATGTATGACTTACACAACCTGTGTAACTTGGATGTAAATGAAGTCATGTTAGATAAGTGAAGGGAGCCAATAGGAAACAGCTTTGTGCCCTTCATTAATATTCATTGTAGTTTATTCAAATCTATATATTATGAAATGGCACAGTGTATAATCTAGATTTGTAGCTCAGAGACAATATCTAAGCCATCTATCAGCTAACTGTTTAAAATGATGATAGGAGGTAGCATCGATGCAACTTCTCAAAGCTTAGTGCTTATACAAAGTTCTCTGAGATCTTGTTAAAGGTGGACTTTGATTCAGCAGGCTTCATGGGACCTGAACTTCTATATTTAATTTAAAGATATTCTAATGGCATATCCTTCACATACCATGAAATTTAATTGTTTAGTCATGATTAATTATGTGATGTTTTATAATTCTGGACTCAATGCTTGTGAGCATATTTCTCATATGAACGGACTTGTCCCTTAGAAAATTAAGATGGGGTTATGTCCTATAGAGGATATGACTTGGGAGCATCTGTCTATAAGACTGTATTACTAGAGTGTGGGACTTAGGACATTATCAATAGTTTTCTTTGGTCAACTGTAACCCTCTTATATATATCTAGGATACAGAATAGAGAAACCTCTTTTACAGAAATTTGTCAAATAAATTTTAACCCTTTGACTATATCTCTCCTAACAATTCAGGGCCCAGGGCAAGAGTACAAACAGATATTTAATGCAATATGGGGAAAGATTTACAAGTATTCATCAAGCCATAAGTGCATTCAACACTAAAAGGAACTATTATTGCAGTATGCTCCTTGATTGTTATATGCAACTACCACATTCAACATTAACTCATTCGCACTACTCAAAACCACAGTTTGAGACATGAAGAGAAGTGGAGAAATGGATATTTATTTATCCTAGGAAACAGTAGTCATTATTTGATAATCTATTAAATTCATGTTACTTTAAAGAAAAAAAATTGGTAGATTAGCAATCAGTGTTTGCCTGCTGAGGCCCTTCTGTTAAGCTCAATGAGTATACATTGAGCTGCTAAACACAAGGCGGTCAGCTATCTGAACTCACTAGGGACTCCGTGGGAGAAAGATAAGGGATTCTGCTTCTCTAGACATTTTAGTTTTGGCTGAGCCCGGGTGGCGGAGTGGTTGTGTGCGGGACTGCGCTCCACTGGGATGGAGATTCAATGCCAGCTCACAGGAGCAAAAGCTGGGCCTCCTACTCCCACCATCAGAGGGCAGTGATGCCTAAAATAATAATAAAAAAAACGATTTTAGTTTCAGAAACTCACAGAGGTTTGTTTCTATTCTATCCTAGAGCGTCTCTATGAGTCTGCACAAATTCATTGGTAATGCATTTGTTCTGGGGTCCTTTGTTTTTCTCTCCTCTTCCTAGTCGGGGTATTTTCTTTTAATTATGACAAGGTGATTTCCAACAGTTCTGCCAACTGTTTTTCTAAGTCCTTTTATTGGGGGTTCATAAAACTGCTATCACAATCCATGCAAAGGTCCATTGTGTGTCAAGCACTTCTTTGCATCCACTGCCCTCATCATTCTCATAACATTCATTTTTCTATCTAAGCCCTTGGCATCAGCTCCTCATTTTCCTCCCTCCCTCCCTGTGATAACCCCCCTTCATAAACCGTTGATATTTTATAAATTATTATTACTTTGTCATATCTTACACTGTCCAATGTCTCCCTTCACCCACTTCCCCATTGTCTGTACCCCAGGAAGTAGATCTTTATAATCAGTTTCCCCTTTTTACCCCACCTTTCCTCTACCCCACCCCACCCCCGGTATTGTCACTCTCAGGTTCTGGATTCCTGTGTCTGGCTGCTTTCTGTGCCAGTATATTTCCTCTTTTCTAGTCAGATTTGTAAGGAATTGGAATCAATAGCGGAAAGAAGAAAGCATTGAAGAACTAGAGGAAAGTAGTTTGTTTCATCATTGCTACAATACACCCTAACTAGTTTGTCTTCTCCTCTGACCCCTCTGTAAAGAGAAGTCTTTTACCTATAGATGGACTTTGGATAACTGACCTGTACTTCCCCTCATTTACCCTAATAATTTTTTTAGTTCCCTGATGTCTGATACCTGATAGCTTATACACCTCGTGATCACACAGACTTGTGTGGTTCTTCCACGTGGGCTTTGTAGCTTCTGAGCTAGATGGCTTCTGGTTTACCTTCAAGCCTTTCAGATGCCAGATGCTATGTCTTTTGATAGCCGGCCACCATCAGCTTTTTCCACCACTATTGCATATGCACATTTTTGTCTTCAGCAATTGTGTCGGGAAGGTGACCATCTTGGAATCTGCCAATGTTTTTTGTTTTTTTTTAACCCATACAGAATTATTTTTAAAAATTAGATAGTGCATACATGTTTGTCATGTGTAAGAAATCCTAAAGTGCAATTCGAGGGTGATCCTCTTTGAGTGATTATCAAAGAACTCATATCTGAAATGACCACACCAAAATTAATTAACACATGATATTTGGAAGAGATGCCTGAAGATTCAGAACAACCATTTAATTTGTTAGGTGCTCTAAAATATTATCATATAAATAAGCAGTCTTCCTAGGTCATATCATTTTCATTTACTGGAGAAAACAGTTTATCAAATTAAAAATAGTCACACATTGACTGGTTCTTTGAAACAAAGTATGCCCGTGTACAGAATGTTTATGTATAAGTCAATAGCTAGTATTAAATATATCTTATGCATTATCTCTTATATGAAAAGTAAACAATATATTTTATTAGATTAGACCAGGTAAAGAGAAAGTAGAATGTCTTTTCTGACAAACTTGGACTTATCTTGCTTTAGATGCTTGAAAATTCAACATTAGATTTCATACTCTTCTACAACACTTGACATGCCCTAAGTTTTCCATTCCTAAAGAAATACTAGAGTAGATTCTGCATCATCTTGATCCCAATGAGTCAGAGAAGAACTATGTCCCATGGGATTTTTAATGACTGATTTTTGTGAATTAAACCATCATGTCTTTCTTCTGAGATACTCTGGAGATGTACTTGAATCTTCAACCCTTTCAATTCATAACTGTGCTCATTCACTAGTTTCAAAAAAGAGAGAGAGAGAAAGCTGTGAATTTTCACCCTTGTAGAGATCCATGCTCTCTGAAATGGCAGAGGCAGTTCTTCTATGTCCTATAGGACTGTATACCACCTAGGAACTAGTAAATTGTAAAGCTTCCTATAATAAAAACATATGATATTTATCACATGGCACAAGAAGACTTCTTGAATTCCAGCCATAATTGGTTAAGCATATATCTATGCAAAAAGAAAATTGCAAAGAAATACAGAAGAATCAAATGAGGGACATGATTTTTGAAACTTTCCAAAAGGTTGTAGGCAAGATTTGGTCATATTGATCATAGTTTTTAGGGCAAAATCCTGGGACAAGCTAATGTTTTATTTCTGGAAGCAGGTAACTCAGGTCAATATTTAGATTCTGTTGCTCAGGGGAAGGAAGAGAACACAAATTGGAAGGAGAAACTTCAATTCTTGCCACAATCTGTAAGTTGTAGAGTAAGGGGCACTTTTCATTCCCTGTTACAGTAGCCACATATTTATTTTAAAATAATAAATCTTTAAATATCTTTTGTTATATTGAATATGTCATTATTTAAATACTTTGCACATTTAGATTTTAATCCTACATCTCAAATTGACATAATTTTCAATAGCAAAGTAAATAAAATTTTTAGATAAGATTCAGATAACAACATCCAGAATTGTTATTAGGCTATTTGACTTTGGAAATTAAATCAATGGTTTGTTTTCCTAAAGGTTAGTTTCCTTTGTTGATTCTATTATGAAAGGCATGGGAAGGGCTATTATAGTCATAATCTCTGCCTTGATTCCATTTATTTACAGAGTGGAGAAGTGATTGTGGATATTTTCTTGACTATACCTTGGAATGATTTCTCAGCTGGCACTTGAGCATAAAAAATAAGTTATTAAATGGGCTCCCGTGCAAAATGGGATTGAACATTGTCTGTATCATGTGGAATTGTTATTAGTCAAAATTTTATCAAATCCATCAACAAAAACTTACAAATATGGCACTTTAATCCAATATCTAGGGAATTTTAACCAATCAAATGTCTATGACCTTATATTTTAAATATCATTACCAATTTTTAAAATCATGAATCCGTTTAACTAATATAACCTTCTTACTCAAGGTCAATTGTATTAAAAGAGAATGCATATTCTGAGTAAACATTATTAAAAGCAAACTGACATCTCACAGCATGTTTTCATAATTAACAAAAAAATACAAGTTGATTAAGAATACTTTTCGCTGAATAAACTCTTTAAAATTCCATCTTGAATTAACATAACCTTCTTGCTCAGACTTTAGATATTTTTCTACTAGTTAATAGACATTTACTTATTCTAACATGAGCTGTATATTTGTGAATTTGTTTTCATGTTTGTGTGACCAATGTGAAATATTCTTGTTTGTGAAAGTCAATTTTGGGAATACATCTAATGAATGTTTTATTAATTAGCCATGGTAATAACAGTCCTATTCGTGATTATTTAGTCCATAATGTTAGTTTGACTTCATTATTTTAATATTTTGTGAGTGATAGGAATTACTGGAAAGTTTCATTGTTCAATTTCTCACTGTAATCAGACAAGCATCTGTCACTCCTGACTGGTTTTAATTCCTCAACTAGGTTTTACACTTTGTTGTTCTGGAAAGTAATGGCCCAAATTTTCTACATACTAATTAAAATTCCATTTCTCATGAATCCCTTAATCGAGTGCAAGTCATTATGTGCTTTGTTGATCCTTAAGTGCAAAGATAATTGCAATGGGCAGCATGAAAAGGGTTTGATTATTGTCTGCTGACTTGTGAATTCTAACAGGTCTAATTGTATAGCATCAATTCATCATCTCAGCATCGCTTCTTTTTATTACTATCTCTCTGAATTACAATGTGCTCATAAAAAAGTGCAGCAGTATATCAGAGTTGATATGGAACTCGGTCTATTGTAATTTTCAACCTTTACCTTGTGAAACTCTCAAAATTGAAAGTTTACCAGTAATGCTCTTTTTAGAAACTAGTTTTAAAATGTTCATGTATGATGAAATACATACAATTCAATAATCTTTGTATGAATTTAATTTTGTAGTAATTTCATCGAATAACTGCCACGAGTGTTCCTATAAATTCAGAACATAATGGAGCACTTGAAAAACATCTATTAGATTTATTGATGAGAAAATCTGCAGTCCCTTTTTGTTTTTCAGTGAAACTCTAAAAATAATGAGTTTGTTAAATCTGTGTAAAGAAATAAGTTCCACAGAATATGGAATGTGGAAATTTCCTGAATCCCAAATTATATGTGGATCAACAAAAACAAGAATCATAAACAATTGAGAAGCCAAACATCTTGTCATTTGCTTTTAGAAAACAGAATGAGCCAAAGTGTTCAGAAGGAATTTCAACATTTCATTCAGCACATAATGAAAACTAATATCCCATATGTGTGATTGAATATGGCTAGTAATCATGCATGCTTATTTAGGGGTTTTACCCTGTGTGATGGAGCCCTGATTGTCTAATGGCTGCATGCTGGGCTGTCAACTGGAAGGTAAGTGGTTTAAAAGTACTAGCTAGCATCCCTGCAGTCTATTCCTGGAAAGAGTTACAATATCAGAAAGTCACAGGAACAGTTCTACTCTATTCGATATGTTGGAACTCTGTGGCAATGAGTCTGGTGAGTGGGGTCTGTGTGACCACCACCTGTCTTCAGTTTATTGTGCTGTTGATGACTTGTGTGTTGTTGGGATCATGGAGGCTAACTCACTGGTATTCAAATACCAGCCAGGTAAGTCATGGAAGGCATGATTCAGCAGAAGTTCCCAAATAAAACATAGTAGACACAAAAGCTTAATGATTTATTTCTGAGAATTAGTCAACAGAGATCACATGGGTCACAGTAGAACATTAGAAAACATTCAGAATCCACACCGGCTACAACAATGGACTGACACGTGATTGGCAACACTCATGAAGATAGCACAGGACGAGGCGTATCATTCTCTATACGTCAAAGTCACTCAATGACAACTAACAACAATAACTCTGTGTGAAGAAATGTCATTTAATATTTCTAGCAAATGCAGTGTTTCTTACAAATAAAGCTTTTGTATGGAATTTTCAGAGATGAAACTGAAAATGCAAGCTAGGTATGGTTATGGACTATAAACATCAAGCCATAAACTCTCGTGGCCTGCACACCATTTTCAACAAATATTGCAGTATGATTCAGTCTCATGAATGCCATCAGTAATAGTAAATTTGGAAGGAGAAGAAGGAATAGTTGCCTTTTGTAAGAGGCATTTTAAGTTTAAATGCAGGGTGAGCATATTGTCAAGTTGACACTTTTCCATTTTACATGAACCTCTGAGTTAAAGTAAATATAGAACCTCAAATATTTCAATTTCCATTAAGATAATGTCAGGAGTGATACATATCTATTGAAGAGAACGAATCAATTTCACAAGATGGTTTTGGGTGAAATTAAACAAATTGAAGACTCAACTATGGACTTATATAAAGAACCCTGGTGTCATAGTAGATTATATGTTGGGCTGTTATATATAAGCTCGAGGGAGAGAGATGAAGTCGTCTGCTTCTATAAAGATTTCCAGCATCAGAAACCCCAGGGAATAGTTCTACAGTGTTCTAGCAGGTCACAATATATCAGAATCAACTTCATGACAGTGAAACAAAACATGAAACTTCATGATGAAGCTCAATGTTTTTTTAAGCTTGCAGATTGTGTGAGGGAAATTTTTCAGGTGGAGGGTCTCTATTCCATCACACTTGGATCCACATGTGGAACTGCTTGAAGGACTGAGCACACTGATTATCTGGAAGATTCTTAAGGTCACAACTCTGGGATTTGGATTGGGAGGACAAAGAGGATGGATTCTGTTAGGCTGTCCTTGGACCTAACTTGTGGTGCACCTTTACATATAGCTTTTACTTCTCATACTATGACAGTTGGATTTCCAGATGCCTTCTAAAGAAGGCATCTGCAGAGCAAAAATACCAAGACTCCAAGGCATAATTTTCAAACTTTCCCTTCCCTTCTCTTTTTTTAACAAATCATTTTATTGGGGGTTCATACAACTCTTACCATGATCAATACATACATCAGTTGTATGCAGTCTACATTTGCACATTTGTTGCCATCATCATTCTTGAAACATCCTCCTTCTACTTAGGTCCCCAGTATCATCTCCCCATATTTCCCCTCCTGCCCCTCCCTCATGAGCCCTTAATAATTTACAAATTATCATTGAATTGTCTTATCGTACCCTGTCTGATATGATCCTTCACACATTTCCCTGTTGTCCATACCCCAAGGAGGAGGTTATATGTAGATCCCTGCAATTGGTTCCCCCTTCCCTCCACCCTCCTGGTATCACCACTCTCACCAGTTGTCCTGAAGGGATCATCTGTCTTGAATTCCCCATGTTTCTGGTTGTTATATGTACAAGTGTATATCTCCCTGGTCTAGCTGGATTTATAAGGTAGAATTGGGATCATGATAGTGGGGGAGGAAGCATTTAAGAACTAGAGGAAAGTTACATATTTTACTGTTGTTACACTGTACATTGACATTCCCTTCTATTGGGAGATGGGAGGTACAATCCGATAGCAACATTTCTACCTATTGTGTTGCTGAAACATGATGAATTTCAGTGGAAAAATCTTTTTGTTGTTGTTGATTTGGATGATGAGATAACAAGATCATATTGCATAAGAGTATGGGTAATGGGAGATTTGCTGCAGCCATCTATGTTTAATACCTCCTGTTATCAAGAAGAGTCAATTGCATAGTATCACTGCTGGAGGGTAAAGTAATTTGGATGAAAACAGTCCCTCACTCAGATGGCATAATTATTGTCTTAAGCATATCTATGAAAACTGGTTTAATGTGAAGCTTCCCCTTTGCTCTGTGTGTCTTTTCATGGTATGTAAAGTAGATACATGCATCACTTCTAGTTCTACAAAGCAAATATTTAATATTTTAAGATATATTCTTCATAGTTTTTATTTAAGCATTTCCTTAAGTACTCTGGTGAATGTAAAAATATAAAGAATTAAAAGAGTAATTAGTGATTCAAAATTTCCTGCCTCTTGTGAGCTACAGTTTGGGGACAATAGGCTACACATTAATGCAAAAATAAACTACCACTCATAACTACCGATGACTTATTATCTGCTTTGAAATAGCAGGTGGAACCAGTGATATACAGGGTACTCTTACTAAAATACTATGCCATTTCTTTTTCTAAATTGAGATAAAATGTACACAAACTGAAATGCAAAGATCCAAGCAGAATACAAGGTCATTCTATGGGTCTCCATGTTCCAAGCCAGTCTACCTTTACTATCTTTTAGTCATTTGCCCATATTATATCCAAGATTTTAGTTATAGTTGACAGAAGGAATGAGAGGGTCTCTGGGGTGTGATCAATAGTTCAGGGCTCACCAAGCAGCGAAAGATTGATGATCCCAACCCACCCAGAGGCACCTCATAAGGAAGGCCCGTTGCCCTATTTCTGAAAGCTGACAGCGTGGAAAGCCCTGTGCAGCAGTTTTACGATACACCCTTGGGGTTTCCGTGTGCTAGAATCACTCAGCAGCAATGAACAACCGTAAGAATAGGGCACATTGTATCTGCTCCAAATTTGCTCATGACTGAGCAAAAATAATAGAATCTTTTTGAAATTTAAAATGGAAACTTTGTCTTGAAAGGCAAAATCATCCTAGAGGACCTACAGCCCTGAGTGAGAGAGGAGCAGACATGGGCTCTTCATTTTGGTCAAGTCTTTGCCCATACCCCCTTGTCCCAATGGCAGGCACTGTGCTGGCAGCAAAGGGGTGCCAAAGCTGGGCCTCCAAGAGCCTCCAGCTCAGAAAGAGGCCCAGTTATGCCCAGTAATATTGAGAGAGACAAGCTCCACACCTGGTGAAGACGAGGGACTTAGGTTTTCAGGTTCCCTTCTTCAGCAGCTCTCCACCTTGGGTTGGATGGTCTTGGAGCCCCTAGCAGCCCCCATTTAGGGCCTATTCATTATTCTACCAACTGATATTTTTAAAAAGTCATACTAAACGGCTCGGTATTAGTAATTTGAATCCCACTGTTGTGGCCGGTTGAATACATGATTCCACAATTCATTGACTTTATCAGCATTAAAGAATCACCTTCAGTTTGTCAGATTATAGGAAAAGAATATAAAAAGAAATGCCTACAATTTTAAATTCAAATAAAAGAACCTTATAAGTTCCGCAGGTGTGGTTCGGTGTCATGTAGGCAGCTGGCTACATAGAATAAACCAGCAAAAGTATTTCCTCTGGTCGTTGGATTTCCCATCCTTTTGAAAGTTTGTCCTTCACAATCATCTCAGGGGCACTCAGAATACTCATGCTTAGATATATCTTAATGGTTTATGGAGTATTCTTTTTTTTTTCTATTAGAAAAAATGCACTGAAATCCTATGCCACCCAGGGAAAGAGAATAGAAACACACAAGTGATTTTAATATAAGAATTATACTCTACATGGTATTGGATGTCTTACCTGAAGAGGTGTGAGAGAGTATTTTGAGGGCTCTTGGTCTTGTTCATATAAGGAGGAAAAGGTTAATGTTGGGTGTGCTTCACATATGGATGTCCACTTTGATGATGTCATCAACTTCATGGCATCCAGCTAAGAATCACAACTTCCAGTGTTCCGATGAAGAGGATAAATTAGTGTCTTCCTGCAGATTCCATCCAGCATTCCCTCTGGAGGAAAGGACTCTGCTTCCACCCCCACTTCTTCCCTCACCCCTTTGGAACCAATATGCTCTCCATTGAGGTGGTCTTCTCATTGGTTCCAGCAATCTCCAGGATGGATTGGAAATGAAGATTCATTTTCTTCATTGGTATTCTGTTATTTTTGTTTTTGTTTTAAAGAAGAGTTGGTGTTAGTCCCAATGACCAGATTGGTTTTGTTCTTTGAGGTCTGGCTACATGAACATTGATAATGGTCTGGAAAAGACCTGTCACAGGAAGGGACCTAACTGTGTCAGTTGATGCGGGCCCCCTAGTAGAGAAACCAGAGTTTATATGAATGACTTTTATCTCAAGAAGTTGTCGAGACAAATCACACTGCCATTTCAAGGCTGAAAACTGTGTGCCACTTTTGTGTTATGCCCCTCTGCCAACTGGAAATAGATTACCACCTGCCCCCCTCCCCCCGTCTTGAGCACAAGAAAGTAACATGACAGTAAGTAAACTGCCATCTTCATTTAAAAATCTTTATTTCAATTCCTTGATTGAAGTTTTCTCAGATGGTCACCATCTAATTTTTTAAATGTAACCTGAGTACTTTTTATTTTCATTTACCCTCTAAAAGATAGAGACTATTCTCAAGCTTGTTCTATGATTGACTAGTTTAAAATTATTTGGATAAGAAGTTATTACTATACATGTGTTTTCAAAATGAACTGCTTTTTAAGCCATTTCACAAATATCAACTGCATGTGGCAGTAACAGGTCAGACTGTCACATAAATAAACTTTCAGATTTGCAAACACAATGTGCTTTGATTTACAGTCATTTGTATTTTTTCAAGATGAATAAAAAGGAGAAAGAATGTTATAGAAACAAATGAAACAAAGGATTCTAAACTAAACAATCAAGGTGGAGACAGTTCAAAGACTTTTAATAAGAAAATATAAGGAACTACAAAATAAACTCGGTGATTATTTGACATTTAGACTATGGTTATAAAGAGGAGTGCATCTAGCCTACAAACAATCATGAGACCCTGCTTGTGTTGTTGAAATAGCGTCGTGTGCATAATTCTAAGGTTCCTCTTGAGTAAGCATCTATTCTGAGAATTGTTTCTCACCCCATTTTCTGAGCAAAGTCCTTAGGCAAAGGAAAACTCCTACACAAACAGAACCAAGTTTTTCTCTCACTTTTTGTCATGTACCTATTTCTGGGTACCATGATGAGCTACAGAAGTGATAGATGCATTTTTGATGCAGAAATTACTTTTGATCAGAGAGGAGTTTTACCTCAGATTTTAGCATAACTACCACCTCATGCTGTAGGTGGTATCACAAAGAACTGGATCTTCCTGGCTTTTATAAATGAATATTTTAATACTGACTTAATGAGTGCTAAAAGTAGGGAAAAATTAATGTAGTCCACCAATACATATCAAATAACTAGTATTTATCAAATGATGTGTCTCTAGTATATACCTTACTTTTGAACTAAATTTAGAGAGGGGAAAGTTGCACATTTAAACATGATACTTATTATTTCTGCATTATATAAGGGGACCTCAGAAAATTAGTGAATAAAGGTGTGGTGAAATGAAATTTTAAATATAACTCTTCTATCCATGTATTTGTAATTCCCACCAAATGGTTGATTGGGACCATGCAAATGAAGTGTGTGAAACATTAATAAGAGGATTGTCATTTTTTTTACCATTACTCTGAGTGCCATTTCAGAATCAGGAACAGGAAAAATCTAAAGATCATCAAGACAGAATAGCCACCAACAGAGCTAGGTCAAGATTCCTCCCTGAAGAGCTGGAGGCAGCAGAGACCATGCTTCAGAGTAGATGGTTTCCTCCATTGTGGAAAAAGGCAGAGTCAGGAGACTGTGACTGAGAGGCTGAGGAACAGAGAGAGACCTGCCTACCAGGACTAAGAAGAGGCGCTACAAACAAAAGAATTGCTCCTTAATATTTTTAACATGTTAACTTCCAAAATAAAATATGTAATCATGAGTACCATCTGGGAATTCGGTATGCCCATTGCAATGAACGATCAAGCCTAGCAGAGAAGAGATAATTGGTGTCAGAACAGAGTGGCACTAGGCCCTAGGCTGGTGTGTGGTTGAAAACTCCTTCCCCTTTGTCAGCCAAAGGTCAGTTATGGCACGCATGCCATTTCTGCAAAGGAATGAAAAGATAATGAAGTTTTTCTACAAACTCTTTTTAATGCTGTTCTAGGTATATGTACTTATTGGAAAAGACTATTTTTATATTTCAAGTTGATAGAATATCTCTCTTATGTTCTCCAACACCAACCTATCTAGGTATACTTTTTGATGGTGATTAGCACTTCCTTCCTAGGAGAATATAGGAAGAGGTTTCAGTTCCATAGAATATGAGAACTAAACGTTTTTAACCTAAAGTCTTTAACCTAATTCCCCCTAACCCTTCCATGTAAAATAGATCTCTAGATTTATTTATAAAATAAAAGACTGCACTTTCTATGATGGATCATTGTAATCTTATTCCTGTTGAAGACAGGAATAACACAGGAACAGTAATCCACTAATTTATAACCACATGTAAAGGCTTCAGATCTCTTGATGGAAAATTGACTTGTGGGTCTGCAAAGTCTCACTGTAATTTATCTCTCTTTGATAATATTTAAGATTTTCACTTTGTGTAGGGAGGAAAGGGATCCCAAATTAAAAAATAATTTATAGAGACACATTTATTAAGCCATAGACAGGGCTAAAACAAAGGTAAATCATCTATTGGGATGAGGTAGCCTTTCAACATAAGACCATAGGGACCACTGGAAATCCTTAGTCACTTAATAGGGAATAGAGAACAAAGTAATCTTTCACAAAACCATGATTGGTGGCAGATAAATTCATCATGGCTGCAGGTGTGACTAGAGAAGTGAGAATACGATTGTAGGTTAGGAAAAAAAATTGTTTCAGGGCCCTCTCACCATGGGAGTGGGGGTATGACTAGTATTTTTGTGACCCTTGTATTCCAACAGCCATCAGGACTCCAAACTGAACCAAGCTCACTGCCATGGAGTAATCCCCTTTCACACACAATGTACCTGAGGGAAAAGCTTTCCACATTCCTGATCAGTGGCCAGAGCTAACTCAATGGGGAATGGAACGATGAGAAGACTCAGACTGGCACTAGGGCTCCCACTGTAGACTGCAAATTTTAGTGTATCTGGTATTCAGAACTAAATTTCTTGTCTTAAGTCAAATTTTACTTGCCTGAAATATCAATATTGATATTGTTTTATAATTTGAGCATCCTTCTGCTCACCTTTATTCAGACTTTTACAAATATGTATCTCTTCCAATCAGTTGGCCAAGTAACTATCTTCCAAATTTCCTGACATAAGCCATTGAATTCTACCAGTGTTTCTTCAGCAGGTTGAAACATTTCAAGGGGTATTCCATCAATTCCTGGAGCCTTGATTTTGGCTAATGCATTCAGTGTAGCTTGAACTTCTTCCTCCAACACCATTGATTATTAATCATATGCTACCTCCTGTCATGGTGGAATGTTGACTGTTTCACTTTGGTATGGTGAGTATGTGTATTCTTTTCATAACCCCACATCATTAAAATATTGCCTAAGGAATATTTCAAGATTGCAAGTCAAAGTTTAAATTTTCTCATCAGCTGCTTTCTGTTTAATATATGCTAGGAAGATTCCTCCTTTTGGTTTTCTAATTCTAGTTATTTTAATATATCTTTATAATATTTTATTTGTCTTCTCTAGCTGCTCTTTAAGATTTTCTAGTCAGGCCTTTGACTTCATCCTTTCTTCCATTTGCTTAGCTTCTCCGGGATTAGAGCTAGTTTTAGAGTCTCTTCTGACATGGTCTGCTCTTTCCTTCTTTCCTTTCTCTTTAATGACCTTTTTGTCTCTTAGGAATGATGTGCTTGGCATCCTCCCACAGTTTATTGAGTCTCGTCTTTAGTGTCCAATCCATCAAATCTGTTCTTGAGATGTTCGCAAAACGTGTGAGGGTTAGACCCAACGTTGCATTTTTGTTTGTGTTGTTTTTCCTGTTGCTAGGTGCCTTAGGGTTGGTTCTGACCCATAGCAACTCTATGCACAGCACAACAAAATACTGTCCAGTTCACTCTCTTCTTCGCAGTTGTTTCTATGCCTGATCCCGCTGTTGCAGCCACTCTGTCAAGTCACAGTGGTTTTGTATATTTTTCACTGCCATTGGGTCTTGTGGGCTTGTTTGAATGTTCTTCAACTTTAACCTCAGCTAACACATGAACAGCTGATGGGCTGTGTGACAGTCGTCCCCAAGTCTAGTTTTAGCTGCTGAAAATGAGTTTCTCCATTATTTCTACCCATAGGTGCAGTCAATTTGATTTCTGTGTATTCCAACTGAAGAAGTCTAGGTGTGTAGTCTCCTCCTGTGTTGTTGAAAAAAAGATATTTGTATGAATAAGTAATTGGTCTTGCAAAATTCTATAATGCTTTCTCCGGCTTTGTTTTTATCACAAAGCCCGTTATTTCTGACTACTGTTCTTTTATCTTTATTTCCAATTTTTAAATTCCAATTGCCAATAATTTGCAGTGCATTTTGGTTGCATGTTTGATTAATTTCTGACTGAAGTTATTGCTAGCATTCTTCAATTTCATCATCACTAGTTTTGTGGTTGGTGCATAAATATGACTGATAAATGTATTGCTTGGATTTCCTTGAAGACAGATAGATAAAGTCTTATCACAGACAATCCTTTAATTCAGAATAAATTTTGAAATTATGATTTTGACAATGAAAGCAATGTGACTTCTCTTGATTATGTTATTCCTGGCATAGTCACTTACTTGGTCAAAGTACTCCTTAGAGGCAAGGGTGGCAAGACTTTGTCTTACATACTGTGGACAAGTTCTCAGGAGAGATTAGTCCCTGGAGAAAAACATCATGTTGGTAAAGTGGAAGGTCGGTGAAAAAGAAAAATCCCCAAGAAGATGGACTGGCACTGTGGCTCAGACAAAGGAACGATTATGAGGATGAAATATGAGTGTGTAGTGTTTGTTCTATTTTGCATAGGGTCTCCACAGGTCAGAGTGGTCTGAATAGAAACTATCAACAACAGCAGAGTCTGTTCTCATTTCCATTTCTATTGTCCCACGAGTTACTGTAATGCATTAATCTACAGATAGTCATACATTTATGACATTTCCCATGGCCTTCCTGTTTCCTTATAAATATCTTAATCTTAGTGAACAATTAGATCCCTTTATGACCTCCTGTTAATTGGTCTCCCTCACCTGAATGATGTGTCTTTGATATGCATAGGACTTAATAAATGATATCCTTAAATTATATTTGAGATTTGGGGACTCTTTTGCACACTAAAGGAACCTTGATTGACTAGTGGTTACACATTGGACTGTTAGAAACAAAGTCAGCAGTGATTCATAGTCATGAGTCAGTCTTAGAAACCTACAGTGACAGTTTTATACTGTCTTGCAGAGGGATTATGAGTCAGAATCAACTCAAGGACAAAGTTTTTGGTTTTAGATCTATAATAACATTTAATTATACATGTGTGTCATATTTTATTATCTACTAATTGATGTATTTTCTTTGCTTTCACTTGCATCTCATTCAATAGTTATAGGCAATTTGAGTTATCCACATTTTGATCATTGTGAATACTGGTACAATGAGTATTGACATAACTGTTTGACTCCCAGTTTTCAATTTTATTATTTTTTGGTATATATTTAGAAGTGAAATTGTTGTAGGTATGGTAATTATATGTTTAACTCATTGAGGAGTCATCAAATAATGTTTAAAATTACTTCATCATTTTATGTTTTCATGAGCCAAAAAATGTGTTTCTATTTTTGCATCCTTGTCAGAAAATATTTTCTGTAACTTAACAAATTATTTGTGTTTTTTAATACTATAGTCATTCTTGTGAGTATAGCATGACACATCATTTTAAAAATCATTTTAATGGGGGCTCATGCAGCTCTTATAACAATCTATATAGCCATCCATTGTTTTCATCACATTTGTTGCCAGCATCATTTCCAAAACATTGTTTTCTATTTGAGCTCTTGGTATCAGCAGCTAAATTTTCCCTTCCGTACTCCACCCTCATTGCCTCATAGACCTTTGATAATTTATAGATTATTATTTCTTCATGTTTTTCACTGACTAGTGATGTTTTCCATCACCCACTTTTCTGTTGTCCATCCCCCTGGGAAGGGGTTATATGTAGATCACTGTAATTGGTTCCCTCTTTTTTCTCCCATTTTACCTTTACCTACTGGTATTGCTACTTTCATTATTGGTCCTGAGAGGTTTATCTGTCTTAGGTTCCTGTATTTCCAATTCTTATCTAATAACCATGTAGCTGCTGTGGTATAGCCAAATTTATGAGATAGATTTGGGGTCATGATAGTCAGGGGGTGGGGGAAGCATTAAAGAACTAGAGGAAAGCTGTAGGTTTCAGTGGTTCTATACAGCAACTTGTCTGACTTGTCTCTACCTGTGACCTTCCTGTGAGGGGATGTCCAATTTTCTGCAGATGGGCTATATCCCACATACCCCATCATTCACATTGATATGATATTTTTGTTCTGTATCTTTGATGCCTGATACCTGATCCCATCAACACCTCACAATCACACAGGCTGGTATGCTTCCTCCATGTGGGAATTGTTACTTCTCAGCTAGATGGCCACTTGTTTATCTTCAAGTCTTTAACATCACAAGATATATCATTGTGGATGTGATTTGCATTTTTCTAATAACTATTGATTTGTATTTTTCTGATAGATTTTGACTTGTGTTTTCATGTGGCTATTCATCATTTGTTTATCGTCTTTCCAAGTTTTTCTTAATGCTTTCTTTGACCCCTTCTTGAATCTGTTCTAAGACAATTGACACCCATAAAATTTTCTTCTTCATCTGGCCCTTTCTTTAACTAAGCAGCAGAAATATGAGGTTGTCTGTTTTCAAAAAGATATGGTCTCATAACTTCTATAGAATGATTTTCACTGTCATGCTTTACTAAGTTGATAAGAATCAACTTAATGGCAGTGTTTGGATTCACTTGGACTTAATTAAGTAGCATGTTTTCTTAAAAATCTTTTATAATCTCTTTTATAATCAATGAACAGCCTGATATTATAATTTGCATAATTTCAGTTAATGTTATTAGTTGTTATATAATACAGAATGTCCTTGAAACTGTGATATATATATATATATATATATATGGATCATGTTTATTTTTCATTACTACTAGTTGAAATTCATGAAAAATGGATGTTAGATAAGTTATTCTTTGCTTCTAGATTATGCACAGAGCAAGCATTTAAAACTCTAACTTGTCATTAATATGTGTGACAACAGGAGAGATCATGAAAGACCACATATTCCATAGAATGAGGTTATTGATACAATATATAAACCAGGTTTCATACCAAGCGTGTCATTGGTGTCTGAACCCAGTGGACAATATCAAGGTCTGAAATGTTGTCAGGTCAAAGCTGAATGAAGTAAGAGGTCATGACAAGACTCTTTGTTAGAGAACTGCAGGCTGTACCATATTTGTCCAGAATAGTATTCCCCAACATGCATTTTGGGATCAGCAGTGTCAACATCTTCTGAGCCCTTGTTAGAGATACAATGATGATGGCAACAAACGTACACATGTGCTTGGCACATGGATGCATGTGTGGACTGTGATAAGAGTTGTACAGCCCCAAAAAGATTTTTTAAAGTAATAGAAATAAATAAATAAAAATAAGAAATACAAATCCTTGCTCTCCATCACAGGCAAAGCAAATCAGGAACTCTGGTGCAAAAGCTGCTGCTAGGGGGATTTGGGTATGTGCTTCTAGATTATGCACAGAGCAAGCATTTAAAACTCTAACTTGTCATTAATATGTGTGACAACAGGAGAGATCATGAAAGACCACATATTCCATAGAATGAGGTTATTGATACAATATATAAACCAGGTTTCATACCAAGCGTGTCATTGGTGTCTGAACCCAGTGGACAATATCAAGATCTGAAATGTTGTCAGGTCAAAGCTGAATGAAGTAAGAGGTTTGTTTAGACGTTTTGACCACTGCCATAGAGCTGGCTCTGGCTCCTCTTGCCATTAGGTGATAGCCCGTTGGTTCTAACTCTTAGCGACCTGATGCACAACAGAAGGAAACAACTGCTCAGTTCACAGCAGTCCCCTCAAACATGTGCCTAGGCTTAAGCTCATTTTTCGTGGACCTTGTGTCCAGTCATCTAATTGAAAGCCTTCCTCTTTTGTACTTCCCCTCTACTTTACCAAAGTTGATGTCCTTCTGCAGGAACTGGCCTCTCCTGACAATATGTCCACAGTATGGAAGATGAAGTCTCTCCATCCTTGTCTCCAAGGAGAACTCTGTCTATACTTCTTCCAATACAGATCATTTTGTTTATGTAACAGTTTCTGGGAGTTTTCAATATTCTTCTCCAGCACCACAATTCAAATACATCAGTTTTTCTTTGGAATTTGTTACTCATCGTCGGACTTTATCACACATATGAGACAATAGTTTAAACCAAGTGCCCTTTGTTCCTAAAAGCCACATCTCTACTTTCCAGTACTATGAAGAGGTCATGTGCAGTAGGTTTGCCTAATCCAAGGCACCTTTCTAGCACTTGATTGATGCTTGTATGAGCATTTATTGTGGATTCAAGCAAGATGAAATCCTTGACAGCTTCAATCATCTTTCTATTTGTCATGATGTTACTCTTGGTCCAGCTGTGAGGATTTTGATCTTCTCTATGTTGAGTTGTAATCCTTGCTGAAGGCTCCAATTCTTGATCTTCATTAGCAAGTGCTTCAAGTCAGCACTTTCAGCAGTGAGGTTGTGTCATCTGCATATCACAAGTTGTTAATAAGCCTTCTCCAATCCTCATACCACATTCTTGTAAGCCAGCATCTCTGATGATTTGCTTAGCATATAGATTGAACAATAATGGTAAGAGAATAAAATTCTGTTGCATGGTTTCCTTGCTTTTAAACCATGCAGTATCCCATTTTTTATTGGCACACATGCCTCTGGATCCATGTACAAATTCTGCATAAACATAATGTAGCATTCTAGAATTACCAATATTCTCAAGGTTTTCTACAGTGTGTTATGATCTGCATAGTTGAATATCTTGCCATAATCAATAAAACACAAGTAATCATCTTTCTAGTATTTTCCAGTTTGAGCCAAGATTCATATAATATCAGAGATAATATCCCTTGTCCAACATCTTCTTCTGAATCTGGCCTGAACTTATGGCGGCTCTCTTTCAATATAATTCTAAAAACATTTTCAGATGATCTTCTAATTCATAGAGAACCAATATATAGATTTTCCATGAGGTAAATCTTTATAGCAATAGTTAATATCATTCTTCTTTCAAGGAGTGGCTGATAGATTTTAATCACTGACCTTGTGGTCACCAGTCCAGTGCTTGCCAAGTTTCCAGGTTTAAACCTGTTAGATTGACAACCTAGCTTGAATGTAGTATCGAGTAAAGGCAGACAACAAGACTATAGGCTGTTTTGAAAAGCAACTTGCATCTAGTTCATCCCAGATGGTTAAGTGTAGGCATTCCTCTATACATAATATTGTGTAAGAGTTAGTTGCCAGAAAAAGGGAGAGGTGTATACAATTAAGACAATCTGAATACTCTAGTTCAGGAAAATTCTGTCATAAGTAGGCATAAGGAATGTCTCTGAGAAAGTGATTGCTTTTTAATTGGACTTGGAATTTCAGATGGGACCAGACAGATTGCATCCATTGATGACAAAAAGCCAGCTTTGTTAGAATCAGCAAATAAAACCAATCCTGAGCTGGAGAGGCAGGTGTTCATTTGATTATAAGCAGAGTCCAATGGGAATTTTCTTTTTCTAACAGAAAACAAACTTTTATTTTCCATGGAAGTCTCCTTGCTTTCCCCAGCTTCTTCCTATCCAAAGACATACCTATAAAAGATCGATGTGACAAAACACTCACACCAAAACCACAATTGGCTTAATTTCTCCCCATCCAGATCCAGGAAAGTGGTACCTGAGTCATGAAGAAAGTATTGCCATCAAGTCTGGGCCAATGCTCTGCTCTGGCGGCTGACAGGCTTCTCAGAATCTCGAGGCGCATTCCACATATTATTACAGGTAGAAATAGGGCAGAGTTGTCCTTGTGAAATTCTGTACACCCAGTTGCATTTGTCCTTTTTAATTGTTTCCTCCATCTTAAGAAAAATCTTAAATGACAAGAGATAAATTCTATCTGATTTGTCCTATGGAAACATTTGTATTGCTCTGCTAGCAAAATTGTTTAGGCGAATTTCATTAGGAAGGGTGATTGTGTACATGATTTTTTAGCAGCTTTTAATACAAAAAAGTGTAAAACACACATAATTCATTTCTTGGGGTAGAGATAGTATACAACACGACTATGAATTCACTTATGTGCTGTCATAACTTTAACTATAGATTTTCCACAACAACAACAAAATCAGTAGGAGTATTAAAATTAGCTCAAAAATGTGCTATTGAAACAGTTTGTGCCAGAAGACTGCTTTGGAAAGTAACTCAGCTGCTTGATATAGTCTCTGCTTTAGAATATATTCAAACAGCTAAGTTTGTGACAAGGAATGTAAAAATAAATATCTTATTTGTTTTAGGATTTTAAATAAGATTCACAATTAATGCATATTGACTCTGTCTCTATAAATAGCTCTCTCAAACTTTCTTTTCTCGAGTAATATTTAGAAAAAATGGGGTCTAAAATAGGTTTAATTTGAACAAAGCTGTCATTAGTTCCAAAAGAAATACATGAGATAGCTATACCAATGTGGATGCATATATTTTGAGTCATGAAAATATTGAATGCATTATTTTGGGGGTTTTTTGTCCTGTGTTTTTTGTGTGTGGTAGTATACCCTTTTTTTTAAATGTGGGTAATAGAAAACTCAACATAATTTTACATAATTTAGCATAAAAATGTTGAGTTGGAAATTTATTTAATTTAGTTTTTAGCTGTATGAAGAGCATAAATACATTTCTTGGCCAAATACCTATATGTGTAATTCAGTCAGCAGTTACACAACTAATGTTTTTGTTTTTTCCCCCTAAATTGAGAGACTGTGCCAGGAGATTGAATATTTGCATCTGAAATAAAAACCTGAGAATAACACATGCTTTTTTTACAGGCGATAACATACCAAGGAATAACTTTGATGGTATATTGTAATCGGATTCAAATCACACAAAAATAAGTGGGTTCAATAGAATTATCTCTCTACAAACTTTTGTAAGGTTGAGAAAGCCATCAATAACAACAAAAACTTATCCCACAGTTTTCCCTTTAAAGTACAGAATGCTTATGTGAAGAAAGATTTGTTTTCATTAGATGAAGTTTAAATTTAATTAAAATTAAAGTAAGTTTTAAAACTTTGGAAGATTGCCCTTAAATCTCTAGAATTAGAAAGATGGAACAAGCACATAGCAAGATGTTAGTGCCACTGCAGCCTTGACAAGGAAAACCAACCAACCAAACCCCTGCCCCTGGGCCATTCCTGACTCCTAGGGGGCTGTAGTCTTTCTAAGTCTTTCAGACGTCGCTGGAGAAGATAGTCTCATCGTTCTTTTGCAGAGCAACTGTTAAGTCTGTGCTTCCAATCTTGAGGTCAATACATCTAACCCCAAAGTGCCACCAGGGCTCCTTTGAGTAAACCAGGGGTGCTTATACTTTTTCAGCATGTAAACTACTTGCAAAATCATCAAGTCGAAATGATCTACCAACTACAAAAATGCAAAACGTATATTTTTATTTCTTTATTTCTTTATTCATTATGCATTGACAATTCTTTATGTGTACAATGTATGTTTATATGCCTCAAATAGCTGCATGAGTCCATGTTGCACAACTCAACACAATTAATTATGTATATTTTTGTTATTACCTGAGTTTACGCTCATGACTTGCACTGAATGGAATGAGCCAGGGATGCATAGTCCAGACAGCAGCTGCTTAACAGCCAGCCTCAAGCACACTTGCAAATCATCATCAGTCATGGTGGAACGCTACTTGAGCCTCATGATCTTTATGTGGGAGAAGACTGACTCACATAAATAAGTAGAGTCAAATAATGCAGTTAAGGAGGCAGCACATTTTCTCATGTTTGAGTATTTTCCCTCTGCCAGCAATTTCCAAAGCTGTTCAAGTACTCTGGACTTCAGCTGCATGTGGGCTTGTAGTGTCAAAATCTAATCTTCCAGTCCAGAAGAGTTCAAGTGAAACAGTGTTGCATCTTTGATGCCAGTGAATCAACCCCAGCATCTTCCTGAAAAGGATAGCACATGAATGTAGCGACTGGTTCCAGTAAAGAAAAGTCTTGAAAGCACATGGCTTAGTTTTGGTGATTTGCTGCACTTAGTGCGGTTGTTTGTGCAAGGGTTTGTCACCTAAGATCGCACCTGATTGGCTGCACTGTATACCAGTTAAGAGACGGAATTGATGATAGCATTACATCTACTTTTGTTTAATGCCATGGAATCTACACACACTGCATTTGAGATTAACTAACAGATCGCGATCGACATATTGAGCACCTCTGGAGTAGACCATAAACCAAACCCACGCCGTCAAGTCCATTTCTCCTCTTAGTAGCTCTGTAGAGGGTTTCAGAGTCGGTATATCTCTGAGATGCCCATATCTTTCTTCCATGGAGTGGCTGGTGGATTTGAACTGACATGAGAAATATTGTTAAGTAGCAAAAGAGTTTTCTTATAAATGACTTATATACCACAAAAGGATATATAGGCACTGTGTGGCTGCCTGTTCCAGTCCCACAGTGGCCATTCTCAAAGCGCTGGGGCACCTGACCCCTAGTACCAGCACACCCCTCCCCTTCCCTGCCACTCCCTGCTGGAGCAAGAGGCAGAGTGCACGCCGCAGGCAGACATGGGATGCCAGATGCCATCGACTGTGGGATCGCCGCTGTGCAGACCCTGACACGCCGTGGCCAGCCCTCAGGATTACTCACAGAGCTGTCCCGGCCTTGAGGTTGGGGATCGGGGGCCAGGCACTCTGCGGAGGCCCCGAAGGAACCTCCTCTCCCCCTTGTCCCCCTTGCTGGGCAACGTGATGGTCACACTTGTACTCCATTTACCTCCTGCCTCGCGTCCCTTGCCTTGAAAGCACATTTTGGGTGGCTGGGCCTTGCTGGCCCTGTGGACCTAGCCCTAGGCTCCCGCCCTGCTCACCCAAATAATTTGGCAGATAAAATAATTACATATGAAGCATGTACAAGTTGAAAAATGATGTTCCATTAGGCGGAAAACAATGAAAATACACACGCACACACACACAAAAAAACTTTTGCAAATTGAAACAAGAACAACAATTTCAAAAGATAGAAAATAGCTAAAGACTAATTTATTGGTCCAGAATAAAAAGATCAAGGACATAACGTAATAGTATAATAATTAAAATATTTGAGAGAAAGTAAATAAAATTGAGTTTTACTCCAGGGCATGCTTACACATCCATTAAGAATCTAGCAATAGCAAATAAATTGAAAATTAATTATAATCTGATAACCAAAAGGGTGAATGTATTCCTATCCTGAAGACGCAGCCATGGGAAGATCATAACACCAAGGATAGGCATGAAATTCCTAAGACTCCCAGGGAGCAAAATATCCAGCTTACATGTGGAAGTACAAAACTCAAAATGACTTTTAACTCATATTAGAAGTTAATCAATCAAATTCTTCAAGATTCAGAGAGAAACGTTAATTTAGAATTTTGAGTATACAATATTAAAAAACAAAGCCTCATTAGCATCCATGCAATTATGACTCAGAAACCCCATAGAACAGCGTAGAGCTGCCTCTTTGAGTTTCTTAGTCTGTAGCCCATTACAGAAGGTGAACGTTCCAAATGCTCCCATGAAACGCTGGTGGATTTGAACTACTGTGATTAGAAACCCAGCACATAATCCCTTAATCACCCGGGCTCCAAAATGTCAGAAATTAGCATCACAACTGATGAAAATATAAAATATTTAAAGATGCAAGGATTTAGAGTATATGCAGCCACAGACCATCTCTAAAAGACCAATGAACTAAAACAATGCACTAAAATGACAAATGAACAAAGAAATAATGAGAATTAAAATTGATAGTAAAATGCAAAGTTTGACATAATTGGTTAATATGCAGAGTTAAGAGTTTTGAGAATGTAATACAAATATCAATTCTGTTTAAACAGAAACACATTTATTGTCATAAAATTTATGTGCATTGTGAATACAGTATGTACAAGTATTAAAGATAATCATTCAAGTCAGAGTTTATCACTCTTTTGCCTGGCAGTACGCTTTGTGCTTTTACATGTAGTACATAATGCATTTCCTATAACAAACTAGGGAAACAGATACTGATCTGGTTTTACAGGTCAGGAAATATCATTTCTTTACCCCATGAACATTTGTGTCTTTTTCCTGATAATGCGATACTAAAAAAATAAAGGAACAAACAAACTGCTATTGAGTTGATTTTAGCTCTCAGGGACACTAGAGACAGCAAAACTGCTCCCGTAGGATTCTGAAAATGTGGGTGTCTGGGTGTGCATCTCTCTGAAAGGGCTGCAAATTGTAACAAAGGACTTATTGTTATCTTCCTTGAAAATGTTATACTGTCTATTTGGACCTCTACTTCCTCTCACCCCAGCTATTGAGTCACCAGAAATGTCATTTATTTGACTCACTTCCTTCTAGAATGTATGTGCTCTTTGGGTCTCTTCTGAAATGATGTGAATGTTGGTGTTTTTATAGATAATTCAGTTTCCCACACTCTTTCTGAAGCCCTTTTCTATGTGAAATAATACTGCTGTAATGAATGTATCCTTAATGCTCTCTGGAATTGAGAGTTTCTATAAATGACACTGACACCAGCTATCTAGTTCACATGAACTCTAATCGGGTACTGAAAACCGTCTCATTTGAAACAGGACACAATCCCATCAACAAGGTCAGATGTGAATAAGTATTTGATGGGAAAGGAAGAAGTGATAGAGAAATCAAAGATGAATTTGCATTGTTTTGTTTTTATGTAGATGATAGTGTTTTGATAGATCTTACTCAAATATTCTCATAATTTAAGGTTAAAGATTTACAACTTTTCAGTCCATGAAGCATGATACATATTGTCAACTCATGAAGTCCATGACATGGCAAAATTCTCATGTGAAGAAATGGCATCAGATCTCAGATTGAGCTTGGAGTATTTATTCAGTCTTCAAAAGTACATTGTGTGTGTCTTTAAAAGCTGAAAAATGAAAATACTCTTATGCTCCTGGTACTTAATCATATACACAGACATCTTATTTTGGGAACCATAGAACCAAGTAGGCTAAGAAAGGTAAACCAAAAGTCATGTGTAACCAAGGATGATGAAAAACAACACAACAAAGTATTAGCGACAGACTCAAAGAAAACTAGATTAAAATAGCATTGTGAAGGCTAGTTTATCCCAAACACCTCCAAAACTTTCAATGAAGATTGCCTTTCAGAACTTGGAAAGCTATCATGCAGCTGTAGCTATAAGAGGGAATAATACAAATTAAGAAACACCTTCTAAAATAATAACTGAAGTACATTTTAGCTGATGTCTGCTACAGGTTCAAAGAAACACCTAATACCAAATGAATTGTCTGTTGAAATATGAAATAATAATTTTAGAAGCATAGAAATTGTACTATGAAAACATTGCCATAAGTGTAGCGATATGGCAGTTACTTTTTAAGCTAGTAATTCAATTTCCTGTTGTCTGAAATACAGGTTTAGGTCCTAGATCAGTGATGTTTAGCATACAAATTGGCCAATAACATTTGCAAATAGTTTGTAAATTTAAGTCTCTAATGCTTGGTTTTGTGCTGTAACTACAGAAAAGAAAATCAATTTAATCCCATGCATTGGTTTTCTCCTTAAAATGTATGCAATTTTAGTATGATTGACAGAGCACACTGTCATTATGCCGTCTGTTGGGTAGGCCAATTATGCTTATGAATACAGGAGAGGAGTGAATAAAAGTGATCCGTAATTGATTCTACACTTCATTAACAGTTTGATTGAAGCACAGTTTTTTCTCAAATGAAAAACCATGGCTCAACTTATATGTGCCCTCCTGTTTGTTTTAAAATTCATTTTGCTAATATTTTTTTCTCAAAATGTTTTTGCAGCATTTGTTCTGCCAAGGAGAGAGCTGATTGATTCTTTGTAAATAATTTTACTGCTTTCAATATTTATTTGACATTTCTCTTGCACATCTTTCAATTCACAGTTTAGGGAATGAAAATGGATTCAATCTATTATTCTCTTGAAGGAAAGCCTATCTTACCCTCCATTTTTATAGAGTTCAGACTAATTTCTTGTGATAAAATATGGAGGGAGTGTGAGGTGATGGCTATAGTTTCAAAACAAAAGGGATGATTTATAGACTGATTGATTTCATAAATAGAACAAAAGCAGGTTCCATTTGTCTTGCCATACTGTAGTCTGATGAAGTACACAAAAAAGGGCCTGCCTTCTTATTTTCCATACCACTTCAAGGGCCAGCATTTGAATTGTTGATTAAATGTACCAATTATGTTGCTGCTTTCTGGACTCTCCTGGGGAATGTAAAAAAGAATTGCAATCACGGGAAGGCTGTTTCTTTTCTCTTGGATGTGGAGCTGTATGCCAAATAAGGCTGTTCATTGAAAGAAGTGTTTCTATAACAGCCATGTCTGTCCTTTACTTTCACCACAAATTCCTGATAGAGCATCAGAAGGCAGGAGAGACAGAACTAATGCAGAGGCATGGAGTCCCATCTAGGACTTTCCATTGCAGGCAGTGCTGTCTCCTCTTTAGATCCTCTACAATCAATGCATTTATGAATATCATATTCTAATCTAAGTCTAGCTTTGATTTTTATATGATAGTAGTCTGAGAACTCCATATTGGTAATATATTTCATCAGATCTTTTTTTTTTCTAATTCACCTGCCAGGGGAGTATATTAATTTGTAGCTCATCAACATTCTCATCAAACTAAACTTCAGAGTATGTAGGGAATCCTATATAGTGTAGCTTCAAAATATGTTCACCAATTCCTTGCTATTCATGCCATCAAGAAGTGATCTGTCATCCCTCCATTTGAAACAAGAGAGATTTGGGGGAAACTTGTAACCATTAAATAATGAGAGGAAGTCCTTGCTCGGGAGCTCCCAATCCGAGGCTATAACAGATGGCACAGTTTCTCCCTGCTTGTTCACTTGCTCTTGCCGTCATGGGCAAGCATGGAAGCAAGCAGTAAAGGAAACCAGTCATCCTGCAAAAAGATGCAAACTAGCCCAGAAGGAGACTCACTGAAACTACAGGGGTGGGGAGGAGGGGGTGAGGTGGTGGTCATTGTCAGGGAAGAGAGAGAGAGAGAGAGAGAGAGAGTTTAGTTCTTAGCTGATATAACCCCACTGTTCCAGTGCTAGTCACTGGCTAACTGCAATTTGTGAGACCCTAAAGCAGACCAAGCACAATGTTCCCCAAAGTGGGCCCTCCACCTCCCCTCAGTAGGGGTGGGGGTGGGGGACTGGAACTATCCAGGGGGACTGCAAGACAGATATCTATATTTCATCTTAACGTTGTGGACTATAGTATAAAAGTTTTTTATTGCCAGGGGGCAGCTGAGTAATTTTTTTTCTGCAAAAAAGAATGTTAGGGGGCTGAGTCCCGGTGGTGTAAATGGTTGAGTGTGGGACTGTGGCTCACGGGCTTGGCGGTTCAAATCCAGCAGCGGCTCTCAGGAGCAGAGCTGGGTAGCTCTCACGACCACCAGAGGCAGTGATGCCCCTCCCCCCCCGATAAAAAAAAGGAATGTTAGGGCAAATATGTTTGGAAACATATGACCTCACAACCCTTTCAAAATTGCAGATCTACAGAAATCATGAAGTTTTAGTATAAAAATATTATATGTAAATATTTTAAACATCTTTAAATATGTAGATATATATTTAAATATACATAAAGATATGTGATATATATCTTGTTTTATGTTGCATATTGTGTGTTATATGCTCTGGCATATATAGATAGATGGATAGATTCACACACATATGTAAATGGAGTTTGTTATATCAAGCCACTATGTCCATGTTGTTTTAGGGTAATTTGTTACACAGCAATTTCTTTTTTTTTTCCCTCGGACACAGCAATTTCTAAGTAGGATTTTTATTTCTGCTAAATATGAGGCCAAAGTGATGGTATTCATCATAAATTCTAAAATTTACATTTACAGATTAATAGCATTTCCTATAATTTACCTACTTTGAAAGAGACGTCTTGTTTGTAATCATATTAACATTTTGGTGTTTTGTCTCCCCACGTGGTTCTGTGACTTCGGGTATGATTCTGCCTCCCTCAGTTCCATGAAACAGCAGCTGTGTATTAGACGTTGTATATTATTCTACCTTTCCATTTACTGCTTAGCTCATTAGCTCTTATACCATGTCAAGTACCCAGATTTTCATACGATAGAAAATGATAGCACTGTTTTCTTGTCCATCCCCCTTTATCCTTCGCTCCTGTATTATTGCACTTCTAAAAGTGTGGCTTACATGGGAATAATGTCAACATTAATTATGTATGAAGTTTCTCTGACTGTTTGGATCACCAGATACCATCTTTAATATTATTTGACAAAGACTTATGAACTGTTTCATCATTCATAGTTGAGACCATCATTTTGATTCTCTCTCAAATGTCAGCTGGTACTCTCAGCATATGTGAAGAAATTAGCACAATTTTTATTTAGTGATTGATTTTCTGAATAAATTATTCAAGTTCCATATGTAATTAAGAGTTGCGTCACTATATTGCATTTTTTTAGTTTATTCTTTTTATTTGGTCAATTGTGTTCTTGACATTGATCTATACTGCTTAGCCAAAGAGAACAATTTTGTTTAATTATATTTTGGATTATTAGATTAGATTTTTCTCTTCAATTTAAGTTAATGGAATTCGGAGATGAGATTACAAAGCAAAAAATGAAAACTATTTGAAGTTATTTACATTAAAATTTGGCATTTTTTCTTCTAACCTTTATTGACTTTATAAGATGCCATTAAATTCTATGCTATGAATTCCCTTCTATGCTATGAAGATGTGCAGCAACACTCTAAGACAGGAAACAATAGTCTTACAGGCTTTCCAGGCTGCAATCTTTATGGAAGCCACTATCACATCTTTTCCTGTAACAGGGAGGGTTAAAAAACTGAGCACTTAACTCTCATGTCACCAAAGTTCTTTGACTGTAAGATGAGAGTAACCCTATCTTATTATATTTCTAAATTTAACAACTATTTCATGCAAAGAGTCTTATTGGCTTCATATGCCCACCTAAGTAAATAAATTCGAAAAAAAATGAATCACCAATAATTTTTAGCCTACTGATCTCCAAGAATCAATATAATTGCCTAAAGTTAAACAACAATTATGTTAAAAGTGGTTAACTTTTCCATTCTTTTTGCATCTACAGATGTCATCCATACCGTAGGGCCAATTGCTAGAGGCCATATTAATAGTTCCCACAAGGAAGACCTTGCAAATTGCTATAAATCATCTCTGAAACTGGTAAAAGAAAACAACATCAAATCAGTTGTAAGTATATTTATGTTCCTTGTATTTTATTTTTTCTTAGCCTTTATATATTCTTCTTGAAATTCATACTGTTCTCTCCAAAGAGTAAATTTATATACAAAATAGCAACTGCATGAATTTATGGATGTAATTTTTCTGTTGATGTCAAGATACCATCTTTAATAATAAACATCCTTGATTCTAGAAACTATGTCCAAAGACTTTAGCAAATTATGTGGCCTACTAGTTACCATGACTTTACACTTTAGCAAGTCATAACAGCTCACAATTTTTCATGATTTAAAATGATAGAATCCCAGACCTGAACATCTGTCATATATTTTCATCTTCTCTTTTCCCCATATCTTTGGAAAAAGAAAAGATGGGGACCAAATGTTTAAATGAGACAAACAGCATGAGGTTTTGAGTCCCTAACAATACACGCTCAAAACCAAAGAAGCCAGTTCACTGGTGCCGCATTCATTCCAAATCACGGCGAGCCTCTAGAAAGGTGTGCAACTGCCTCTGTGGGTTTCTGAGATTGGAGCTCCTAAGAGAAATAGAAGATGCTGTCTTTCTCTCACAGAGCAGCTGGTAGTTTTGAACCGCTGACCTTGCTGTTTGAGCTGCTAACCCTGCTGCTGGCAGCTCCTCGTGTAACTCTGTACCACCAACCCTCCTAATAATGCACATCATCCTCACTCTTCTCCTCATTATGTTTCAAAGGCGAGGAAGACTGCATGTGTGAAAATCAATATTATATGAAAACAGAGAATGACCAAGTCATCTCATTTGCTCCTGTGAACTTCCTGATCAACCCTTCTGAGGTCATTTGCCACAGCTGCTTCCTCACGTACACCTTGCCACAAAAGAGCTCAGCACTCTGCCAGGGTGACCCAAGTACCAGCACTCACCCCATCTTTGGGGCCCTCTTTCTCTCCTATCTTTCCCATATTTTCAGAGTGGGTGACCATGGTTCAGCCCCTTACTAAGCTTGTTGGGGCCAAGGGCACATTGTTCATAGACAGAAAAATCAAGGTGCCAAAAGGGGGTGCCCAATACCTGGTATTCCTTACCCCTACGCAAGGTTCCTCAGTGAGTGCCCCTGGTATCCACTGTGCAGTCCTGCTTACTCCAACCCTGTACTTTTATGAGAATCAATACTCCAGCATGTCTTCTGAAGCCTTGAAGGTCTCTGTGCTGCTGGCCATTCAACCAGTGCTTTCAACCTTCTCTACACAGCCTTCTTGGTCTCTCTATCAGTGCCTGCTCAAGAGAGAACATTCATGAAGAGCTGGAAGCTACAGAGGCAACTATTAGCTGACATGGGGACCTGTAGCCACAAGGCTGTCTTGGAAAATGGCCCATTTTATTCTATATGGCTCTAAAGGACTCCTACTGCCTTGGCTTCTGGCCCTCTCTGCACTATCCAGCATTCTGAACTACAGTGCTAGTCTGAGAGAGTAGAAAAACAAAAACAGAAACATGCACATGCATATAAGAAAGAGCTTTAGATACAAGATTTATTGGATATTGAGAAAACATTACAGCCCTGTCCAGGTCAAGTCTAAAAGTCTGATATTAATCCCTATGTCTAAGACCAATCTATAAAGTCCTTTTCAGACTCATGAAACACATGCAATGGTACCAAATGAAGGAAGCTCACAGGCCAGTGGGTGGGAAGTTTTCTGGATCCCGTGGCATCGTAAGCATCTCAGCATTGGCAGGACTTTCCATGTCGCTTCTCTAGGGCCATTGCTCTCACTGTCATCTGCAAAGATCCATGTGTCTTTTTAATAGAGTCTTTCAGGGAGTGAGCAGAGAGAGTGTGTCTCCCATCTCCCAAGAGGAAATACTAGAGTTCCCAGAATTCTCAGGAGAAAGTCATGCCCACACAAAGACTTCATTGATTATGCAATGATTGACAGACTAGATCCCACCCATTTACTCTTAATCTTCAAATTGACTCCAGATAATGTAACCACCATAAGTATCCATTTCCTTCTCTCTTGTGGAGAAATGCAATGTAATAGGACCTTCCCTTCTATTTACACACAGGGTCTACCAGTGAATCTGGGATCTTTGTGTTTCTTACTGGTAGACATGCATTCTTAATGCACAAAACATTTGGATAATATTTTGCTATAGTAAATAAGGAAATTTAGATAATGAGATATTAAATGAAGAGCAGGTATATTTCAATTTCATTGTATATTGGTAATAGGCACACTGTTTAATCTCTATATACATGTAAGAATGTGCTCTCTGTGAGTAAATAATTATATAAGTCCCAACATTTTCTGATATTTACTTTGTGTATGTTAACTTGAAAATTTTAATTCTTTTAAATTTATTTTGCTGTCCTAAAGTGTGTATGTCACATCCTTTAAAAATTTTAATAATTTAAAAAGAGAATTCAGAAAATGTGTACCTAATTTATTTAACAGTAGAAAGAGGTGAAAAGAAACACTTCTAGCTGGATTTAGAGGTTATCCACTTTTATTTTTAAATATTTTCTACCTTTATAAAATTGCCATTACACATAGACCATAAAATTATGAGAAAAGTCAGACTGCAAGTGTGCAATATTAAGTTGATATTTCCAGGATATCTTGGCTCACTTAAAACTGCTGAAATTGTAGGTCAGAAAGATAGGTAAACATTTCACTTTCTAGCAGATTCAATTAATTAGTAGGTTTGGGAGCTTGCAAAAGTAGAGGTTTAATTATTTGCATAAAGGGCATTAAGAAGTAAGCATGGTTGTGTCTGTACTCTTCACGGATGTGTCTGTACTCTACATGAAGGGTTATAATTATGAAGTGACTTTTTGCACGCTACAATTGTGAATTTTCTGAAAACAAGTTTGTTTGTTTTTTTGCTAACCAATTATTGCAGTCTTTGATTTTTAATTATTTCATTAGGACCTAATCCAGATTTCATACTATTTCATAGTCCAATCATATCCAGCAGTGTTGTGCATTCACTATCACAATCGGTTTGAGAACATTTTCTTCTTCTTGGTGCTCCTTGATAGCAACACCTCCTTGTCTCCTTATCTCCCTTGCCATCCACCCAGGAATCCTAAATCTAGTTATTGGCTCTGTAGATTCACGCTTACTGGTTTTGGCATAATGGGATACAGGAAAACACGTAACACAAAGTCAAAAGGCTACCAGCAGTGACAAAACACAGCGGAGAAAAGTCCCAATAGGAAAACAAACAAACCAGAAAATATTAAAAACAAGTAAAGCACAAAGTGTATCAAAAGGGCAATCAGATGACAAAGTTTTAATCATTCCAGCCAGGTTAATCACTTTAATTGCTATAGTGGTCTTTCCAATTATATAGTCTTTTAAATCTTTGCACAGTTATTCACAGGACTGGGGATTTCACCCTGAGATTTAAAAGTAGTCTGTTTTCAAGTAGATCAATATGTGAAATTCTGTCCCAACTGAAAGAAGAAAGGTGATTTTCACAGGAAACAAGTTTGCTATTTTGTTCACTATAGGAAATCAAAACTGGTGTGTACTTTCTGGAAAAAAAATTAAATTTTTGTCAATTTTATTGTTAATTTATTTTAGAAAGCAAGAGAATTTCAAAAAAAAAAGGAAAATGATTATCTGTAGATAGTTCTTCACTGATAAATTCCCTGGAAATTTGCTTTTAAATTTTGACAATTTGTTTTTAAAAGTCAAGAACAAATAAGAGAAGACTTATTAGAAAAAAAGGTAAAAGTAATGACCCAGTAGGCCAGAAAAGGAAACATTCTTAACTATAAAAATCTTCAAAGAAGCTTATCTGTTGCCTTGATGCACTGGGTAACCCAAACATAGTACAAATCAAACTCAGTTCCATTAGACTGATTATGAATTACAGAGATCCTACGGAAAAAGCCCGGTTAATTGTATGCTTTATAGGAATTGTCTCTCCACAACGTATTGCCAGCAAGTCAATTTGTAGGTAAGTTATGTTAACTTTCTTTCCTTTTTTTAAAGGATCATTCCATTGGGGTCTCTTACAGCTCTTACAAAAAGCCATATATCGTTTGTATCAAGCATATGTGTACTTACGTTGCCATCATCATTTTCTCCACACTTTCTATTTGAGTCCTTGGTATAGCTCCTCTTTTTCCGTCCCCTCCCATCCTAATGATCCCGTGATAAATTGTAAATCGTTATTATTGTAATAACTTACACTGACTACTGTCTCCCTTCACCCAGATTTCTATTGTTTGTTTCCCTGCGGGGCTGGGCGGGGCGGGGGGTGGGGCGGTGTTTCATCATAGATCATTGTTATTGCTTTCCATTTCCCCCCCTCCTCACTTACCTTCCCCCTACCCTCCTGGTATCGCTACTTCCATTTTCTGTTCCTCAGGGGTTTCTCAGACCTGGATTCCATGTGTTACGAGGTGTGTGTGTGTGTGTATGTGTGTGTGTGTGTGTGTGTGTGTGTGTGTGTGTGTGTGTGTGTTTCGTGTGTTTTATGAACTCTTATCTGTACCACCACCGTACGTACTCCGGTGTAGCCAGAACTGAAAGGCAGGGCTGAGGTCATGATAGCAGGGGATGAGGAAGCCTACTTAACCAGAGGATTATCTTGTGCTTCATCAGTGCTATACTGTGCAGTGGTTGACTCATCCCTTCCTTGTGACACTTCTGTGAGGGGAAGTCCTGTTGTCTACCAATGGGTTTGGGGGTCTCTGCTCCAAATCCTGTTGTCCATCTCAACAATATATTTAGGATAGCCCGAAGATAATATTTTCTTCATATCGTTGAAAGGAATCCTGGTGTTAATTGCAAGGTCAGAGGTTTGAATTCAGGGGATGCTCAGAGGGAGAAAGGTGAGACTTTCTGATCCAAAAAAAAAAAAAATGTATAGCCTTAGAAACCCACAGGGACTTTCCCACTGTCTTTTAGGGTCATGCTATATACTTCTGTCCTCCAAGTGACATCCTTGCTTGTTAATACTTGAAAGTGCAAGGTATCACTGATTTCTTTGCTGCTGCTTCCATGAGCCCTGATTGTGGATTGGAAGAAGGTGAAATTCATGAAGGCTTCAATCTTACCTCTGTCTAACATGACATTGCTCACTGGTCCAGTTGTGAGGAATTTGGTTTTGTTTACATTGAGCTTCACCAGTACTGAAGAGTACAGTCTTTGATCTTTCTCAGTAAATGGTTCAAGTCCTCTTCATTTTTATCAAGCAAGGTGTGTCATCGTCATCGGCACTTAAGGAATTGTTAACAAGCTTTTCTCCAATCTTGATATTGCATTTTTCTTCATATAACCCAACCTCTCTAATTTGCTTAACAAAAATTGTGGCCAAAGTGCCAATATGCTAGAACAGGATAAACAGAGAAAAGATTGAAATTACCAAGGATTTCATTTAACTTGGTGCACAATCAATGCTGTTGGAAGCAGCAGGCCCTAGATCAAATGATATATTGTTTGGGGGCAAATATGGCAAAACACACCCTTAAAGTGTTAAAAAAAAAAAAAGAAAGAATACAAAGTTATTCCCTAAAGGACACGATTTGTATATCTGTCAAATCGTGAGATTATAATAGTCCCAGGCATGTTAAAGGCGGATACTTAACAAGAAAGACCAAAAAAAAACCTTCTAATTATGGTGTTGACGAAGAATAGTCAACATCCAGAGCACTGCCAGAAAGAGAACAAATTTATGCTGAAAGAAGCATAACCAAAGCGCTTTTGTAAGTGTGGATGGTGAGATTTTTGTACCCACTATTTTGGAAATGACTACAGGAATTGCTATTCACCAGAGAAAGATTTTGGTATTGAGTCAGTGAAAAAGAAAGCCTTGAGAAGATTAACATAGTGGGTTTAAACAAAAGCACAATTGAGAGAGAGGATCAGGCAGTGTTTTGTTCTGTTGCATGGTCTGTAGGAGTTGTCACTGACTTGAGAGTACCTAACAAAAAAATGAAAAACATTTCATTTTTCACTCACAACAAACACATAGCAAGTAATATACAGCATTAACATACTCAAATTCCAAATCTCAGACACTTTACACTCACCCTGTTTCTGTGTCACTTTTCACATTATTATACCTTCTTTTTCTGTTAATATACCTTTGTGTTTCTTTATTGTACATTTGATGATATGATACGTGCAGAGCATAAAATCTAAATTTACCCATTGAAAATGCCAGACAAATATAAAGTTCTATTCCTATTCTCGTTTTTAATGGTAGATCTATTTATGTTATTCTCTTTGTGCTGTATCGGTGTTCTTTACTGTCTAATTATAGCACATGCGAAACTCAGCCTTCCTTTCCCACACTGCCTTCACGTGATCCTGGCTCTACTTAATCAGTCCACAGTTCCTAGACTCGCTGGATGCCCAGATATCTTTTCTTAGGTCTATGTGCAGAGACTTCTGTCCCTGTAGTGTCTTAACTGGGCTTGGACTGTTTACTGCCACTCCCTCCGAGGACCTAGCTTGCCATGTACCATGGCATACCTTCTAGATCACCATATGGAAGAACAAACAAACTGCCTGATCCTCTCTCTCAATTGTGCTTCTCAGTTGTGTTGATTTGCAAACTACACCTGGGGTCAGTGGGATGAAAATATTCTGCAAACCTTTCTTCTTCCAGGATACTAACTTTTCTTTGAATGAGTGTTCCTTTTGTCCTTCTAATTCTCTTTTTGATGACTAGAACTCAATATTTGCTTGTTTTCATCTACATTAGTTGAGAAGGGTCAGAGCATGCAACTGCTTAGTTGCCATTTTGGTGCGTCTTTAAGGACTTTCTACTTCATGAAAAATCCTATGTCTTGAATGATCTAAACAATAATGATGATAAAGTGCCATGAAATCATGGCTATTTGAGAAAGTTTTAGATACTTCATTATTTTTGAAATCACATTTTATACTCGGCTTTTATTATGTGGCAGTCACTATAGAATCAAACATAGATATTTGATATATAATATGTGTCAACATGTGTGTTAGTCCGGGTAGACTAGAGGAACAAATTTCATAGACACGTATATGGATATAAGGAAAGGGTTTATATACAAAAGGAATGTGACACTAAGAAGGCATCCCAATCCAGTCCAGTACAAAGTCATAAGTCCGTTATTAACCCATATGCCTGAAATCAGTCTACAAGGTCTCCTTCTGACTCATGAAGTCATGAGTCAGTGGATGCAGAATTCTAGCACTGGCAGGGGTCTCCCCATGGCTCCTCACTTCCAGCTCAGGGTCCATCAACAGCATGCTGCTCCAGCTTCAGTGGTCTGGCTCCATCAGGGTAAAGCCGTGTGGTCTCTCCGCCGTCTCCTCCAGCTTCTCGAACGCTGCCATCTTGTCTTTTCCATGACTCATCGCCTCTGAGACTAACTCCCAACAACTGGGGAAGATAGCTTCTCATCTTCACAAGGGAAATATCGCGAGATTTCCCAGAAGTCTCAGGAGAAAGCCATGCCCACATAGAGGCCTCATTGGCTACTCAATGGCTATCTCCAGATTAATAGGCTAGACTCCACCCCTACACTTCAATCATAAAATGAACATAGCACATGACTGCCACAACATGAAAATAACACTTAACATGAATATATGCAAAAGAATATCTTTCATAAGGCATCATACCAAATTGGGTTAATTTGGAACCTACTGTTGCTGCCAGGAAACAAAGGGCTCTGGAAGTATCTGTTACTATTTTAGTCAAAGACAGAGACCAGGTTGATTGAAGAAAGTGTATTTCTTCAATCACTTGACAAAAGGAAGCAATAGAATTTGCTACTTCCAAACTACTTCAAAAATCCGGGAAGATCAAGAAAATGATGTACCTTAAAGCATATGAGCAAACAGACCTTGCAACAGGCCAAGAAGATAGCTAAGGTTTACAATGATCAGGACCCCAAATAATGTGACAAAGGGACAAAGGTTTACAGGAAATTATCTGATTTCCCTAGCAGATTATCAGACCATCAACTGATAACATTTCTCCAAGAGTTATCAGACTTCCTTTGCTTATCTACATGATCTTACTTTGTCTCCTAAGTTAGAATATTCTACCTTATTGAGCTTCAAAGGAATTTTCACTGAAAGAGGATTCTTATATTATTTTAACATTTAACAAATGAAATCTTTAACAATATGCTACTTTATTAGTATTTGATTAACACTCTCACTTCTTCAGCATTATTATTTTTATTTTGGGGGGCTATATAATTTTAATTTTCAAGATGGCACCTTTGCTTTTTAAGATTATGAAAAAGGAAAAATAGATTATGAAAAGGTCTTATGCAGAAGATTTCCCAATATAACACATTTTATTTTCTGATTGAAGTTTCCATGATCATTGGTTCTTTTTTTAAAATCATTTTATTGGGGGTTCTTATTCTTATCATAATCCATATGTATATCCATTGTGTCAAGCACATTTTTTCATATGTTATCATCATCATTTTCACAATATTTTCTTTCTACTTAAGCCCTTGGTATCAGCTCCTTCCTCTATCATTACTTCATGATTTTTTTGACTCAGAAACAAATTATTATAGTTTTCCACATATATGCAATATGGCTCTAAATAATAAAAATTATTACTAGCATTGTTAATAACAATACATGTCTATGATTACTAATGTCATTATTGTTACAAACCCCACTTTGCATTTATAATATTTATCACAGAGCATAGAACAGATGTTATTGCTTAATATTTGCACTATGTGAAGTTATATTAAATGTCATTAACAATGTCACAAATTCTGTTAATTTTTAAATTTTGAAATATTATCTCAACTTATAATTTCAGTTACTATATGTCATTGTGCAGAAAAGCAACAAATATAATAATCAGTACATTATTAATTGTTAATAATGTTATTAATTATTAAAAGTTGGGCAGTTATTAGGTTAGGTAGAAATAAAACAAGCAACACGTGTACAAGTGTGCTTGATATAAATGATGTATGGGGTGTTAAAAGAGCTGTAAGAGCCCCCAATAAAATCAGTGCAAAAAAGAAAACAAGGAAGCAAGCAAAACAAACAGCTATGAGACAGTAAAGTAGAGACTGTAATGGGATATATTACATTCTTGATCCTTCTCAGTTTGACTATACTGTAGTAACAAAGACATTTAGAATCATACTAGTCTTACCCAGTAAAATATATCTGTCATTCATCACCTGGTTTAAAACACATCTCCTCAGGATTCTGCTCTACAATTATTTAGGATCTCTGGTTCAGAAACATTTCGCTATCTTGTTGTAACACATCTGGAACTCACAACCCCTATTAAATAACTATCAATTTTCAAAGTCATATACATGTAATGTTAAAGACTCAATCCACAAGTAATACAGATCATTTATTCGCCCATGTCCTTGGCCACATTCCTCACACCCTCCTCCAAAAATATAAACTCAAACTGCAATTGAATCAATGCAGTAGAACTGTCCCCTGTGAATTTCTGAGTAGAGAACTCCCTCTTTCCCCACTCCCCCCAGTCCAGCAGAGTGGCTGACCACAGAGCTGGCATTTAGGCAGAACAGGGGCTGGCTCTGCCACTCGAGCTCCTCTACTGCAAATGGGTAAGAGGAATATCTATGCAGACATGTGTTATGGAGGGAATTCTGTTCCCAGAATATGAGTTGTAAACCTCAACCTCCATATCTATGGTAATAATTGCGTTGGGTAATGGGTTTCATTTTTGTTCATAACATAGCATTAGTGTAGTATGTGTCTTACTTAAGTTGATTTCTTTGGGGATCTAAAGAAGCAGAGTGATCAAACAAGTGCTTATGGGGGAAGAGAGATGTGACTTGAGATCTCTCACTTCCAGGGAGTTGATTGTGACTCACAGCTCCCCCCCAGGACAGAGTGGATCTGTGCCTGTGGGTGTGGAGACAGCCTCAGTGTTAGTCCTCTGAGATCTCCTAAGAACCAGAGGCTGGAGAGTTAAGGATTTCTCTGCAAAGACAACAGAAGGAATAAGTCTGAATTCAATCTGAATTCAGCCCTCTTGACACCAAAACTGTAAGAAAACCTATTTGCTAAAGCTATCTAATTGTGTTATTTCTGTGATAGCAGTACTAGATAAATAAGACAGAAAGAATACAACTATTTTTGCCTAAGTCACATCAAAGGCTGTAGAATTACAGCACAAGGATTTGATATGTTTCACGATGTCTCTAAATAATAATCTTTTCAAAGTTTTTCTGAAAGTAAAGCTAATACTATAAATATGTATTTACATAATGAATGTTAGTAAAACTTATCCTGTATACCAAGACAATTTCAAGCACCTTCTAAGCCCTGAAGATTTACATCAGTCAACTTCATATGGAGGATTCTTCTGAAAGCCCTGATCATCCAGATACATATATTTATATTTTTACCATATGTATTGTATTGCCTGAAATCACTGTAGCTCTCTCATTACCCTTAAATATGAATGTTATGATGGTCAAGCACTGCTCTTCATTTGCAATTACTTTAAAGATACAAACATTTGGGATACCCAATGGTATTAATTTCTTCTATCTTAACATGAAGGGATTCATCAACTGCTTCCTTTGACAAGATAAATTAGAGGACAGAAAAAGTCCTGAACGTCGCAATTGTGGAAAGAGGAGAATTGCAAAGGATTCCTCCCCTCAAGGGAAGTTATGAGTTGCAGAAACCAGAATAAGAGTACAAAGACACGTTGATTACCTCTCATTCAGAATGCCCTGATCCTATCTTGAAAAAAAAAATAAGATCTTTTAAAAAAGACAAGGGAGAATGTGATAAACAACCATGCCTGACAGCAAATAACCTCGTGATTTGAGTGTCGCCCCTTCCATGGTTAACAAACAATGTCTCATTAATTAATAATTTAGATAGATGCTGCAGTTCTCCAGGAGCAAGGCTGAGCTTCCTATTCTCACTAGGACAGTGATGCCACAAACAAACAAACAAACAAACAAACAAAAAATTATCTAAATAGAGTCTTTCCTCTATCTCATTTTTATTTTTGAATTTTTTCAAGTGTATTCTTTATTCGTTGTAAAATAATAAACTAAGGGTTGAGCCCCGGTGGCGTAGTGGTTGTGCGTGGGACTGCAGCCCACTGGGATGGAGGCTTGATTCCAGCTCCACGGAGCAAAGGCTGGGCCTCCTGCTCCCACCACCTGAGGGCAGTGATGCCTCCCAAAAAATAAAATGAAATAATAAACTAGTCAATAGGTCTAATGATTTGTTACACAGTTGCATTTCTCTGTTATGAATAAATGTTTCTGAATGAACTTTACTGATACTAAAGAATGTTTTATTTGAGATTATAATCATGGTTCCTCTTCCAATCTTACAACGACATATATAAACTAAACTCTCTGACTAATCAGCTTCTGAGAATTAGTTTACACAAGACATTTCCAATTTATCAAAAATCAAATTCACTTACTTTCCTCTAAATGGGTTCAAATTTTAAAAATGCACAAATTTATTTTTATAAACATTCTTCATAAGTTTAACAATGCTGATTCCAATATAGGGAAAGTCCAAGCCTCCATGTATTGAATATTCTGAAAAATAAGGAACTGTAAATAGGAATTGGGAAAAAAATTTGGAAAAAATTGTTTATTGAAAAGCTCAGTAAACAAAAATTTAGATGTAAAAAATTAAATCCAGTCAGGTCACATGAGATAGACAAGCTCTTATTACCACATTTAAGCAGAGATGTCAAGAGAACACTTTTCCTTGAGGGCATCTTCCCCATCTACTCTTACAGGTCTCTGCTTGGCCTGTGGTGATCCATTGCCCAGCTATCAAGAGGTATAGGCTCTGGGGTCTTAAAGGCTTGAAGATAAACAAGCAGCCCTTTAGCTGAGAAACAAGAAAGCCCACATGGAAGAAGCACAGAAGTCTGGGTAATCAAGAGTTGTTGAGGGGATTAGCTATCAGGCATCAAAGGACAATAAGTCACAGTATTATGAATGAGGGGGAGTGAAGAGTCGGATCACAAGCCTATCTGTAGGCAACTAGGCAGTCCCTCACAGAAGGACTGGGGAGGGAATCAGGCAGATAGGGTGCAGTGTAGCAATGAGGAAACCTACAATGTTTTTCAAGTTCTTAAATGAAGTTTAAGTTCCCAACCCACCCCCACTATCATGATAACAATTCTACCTTACAAACCCGGTTGGACTGTAGGATGTACATTGGTACAGATAGGAACTGGAAACACAGGGAATGCAAGACAGAAGAACCCTTCAGGAAGTGGTGAGAAGGATGCTAATGGGAAGGTATAATAGAGGGAAAGTGGGATAGAAAGGGAGAGCAGATTGCAAGGATCTACAAATAACCTCCTCCCTGGGGGACAGACAGCAGAGAAGTGGGTGACGGGAGACATTGGAGGGTGTAAGAAATGAAAAATGATAATAATTTATAAATTATCAAGGGTCCATAGGGGAGGGAGGAGCAAAAATGAGGGGCAAAACAGAGAACAGATACCAGGCACCCAAATAGAAAGCAAGTGTTTTGACAACGAGGAGGGAAACAAATGTACAAAAGTGCTTGACACAATGAATGTATGTGTGGATTTGTGATAAGAGTTGTAAAAGCACCCAATAAATGATTAAAAAAAAAAACAGAGAGAGAGAATGCAGGTTTGAAAGTGTTCTTAGAGTGATTCTTATTTAAATTAGCCCTCTCTTTTTATCTGGAGAGACTATAAGTCTTTCTCTCAGGAACAGGAGTGTTCATTTCCCACCCCTACTTGAAGGACAAGCTGGAGACAAAAATCAGAAATGGGAAAATAATACAGGCAGTGTAAAACTTTATCTAAATATACTTTTGCTTTACCTCTGTCAATACCACTTAGTGAAATTATATACTTCCTGTTTCATCTTATTTCAATATCCTTTAAAAGAGGAATATTATAAAAGTGACTTGACCAGGGTAGACAGGCCCAAGAGCCTGGTGAAAAGTGTCTTTCAAACATAACCTATTGCAGTCCAGTCTCGCCTGACAATAAATACTTGAATAAATATAATTGGACATTGTAATAGTCTTCTTTTTAAAAGATCATTTTATTGGGGGCTCCTACATCTCTTATCATAATTCATGCATCATAAATCCATGTGTGAAGCACATTTGTACATTTGTGGCCATCATCATCCTCAAAACAGTTGCTTTCTACCTGAACCTTTGGTATAAGCTCCTAATTTTCTCCCCCTATCCCCATGAATCCTTGATAACTTATAAATAGTTATTTTGTGATGTCTTACACTGTCTAATGTCTCCCTTCACCCTCTTTTCTGTTGTCCATCAACCAGGGAGGTTATATATAGATCCTTATAATCGGTTCCCCCTTTCTACCCCACCTTCCCTCCACTTTCCCAGTATTGCCACTCTCACCACTGGTTCTGAAGGGACCATCTGTTCTGGATCCCCTGTGCTTCAAACTTCTATCTATGCTAGTGTGCATCCTCTGGTCTAGCCATATCTGTAAGTTAGAATTGAGCTCATGATAGTGGGGTGGAGGAGCCTTTAAGAACGAGAGGAAAGTTGTATGCTTCATCATTGCTACATTGCACCCTGACTGGCTCCTCTCCTTCCCATGATCTTTCTGTAAGGGGATGTCCAGTTGCCTCCAGATGGGATTTGAGTCCCCACTCTGCATTCACCCTCAGTCACACTGATAAGGTTTTTTTGGTCTATGATGCCTGATCCCTGATCCCTTCAAAACCTCCTGTTCACACAGGCTGATATGCTTCTTCCATGTGGGCTTTGTTGCTTCTCTGCTAGATGGTCGCTTGTTTAGCTTCAAGCCTGTAAGACCCCAGATGCTATACCTTTGGTTAGTTAGGTACCATCAGCTGTCTTCACCACTTTTGCTTATGTACCTACTCTGTCTTCAACGCTCTTGTCAGGAAGGTGAGCTTCATGAATGCCAGTTTAATAGAACAAAGTGTACTTGCACTGAGGGAGTACTTGTGTGCAGACTTGATGTCTAGCTTCTACTTAATACTAAACCTATAACTATACGCCAATACATCTATTTCCCCAGCATCATATATATATTTACATATGTAAATGCCTGTATGTAGACCTCTATAATTGCCCTTTGTCTTCCTAGTTTTTTTCCTCTACTTCCTTTTACTTCCCTCTTGTACCACTATCATGCTCAGCCTTCATTTGGGTTTCAGTATTTCCTCTCGGTTACACTGCCCTTGTTCAAATCCTACCTTGCCTCTTACACCCTCCTTGCCATCAATTTTGGATCACTTGTTTTCCCCTTGCCCCTGGGTTTGGTTATACCACTTCTTTTCCCCTACCTACTCCTCCTCTTCTATGTCCCCCCCCTACTGTCAGTCCCATTGTTTTCTCCTCCAGGTTGCTTATCCAACCTATCTGTGTCAGGCAGGGTTCTCTTAGAGAAATAAAAATCAGGACACTAGCAATTCTTTTTGTATATTTATATA